>MU392338.1:0-36504 GCA_022578495.1 Nemania sp. NC0429 | reverse complement strand
TATATTTAAGCTTATTATATATTTTATATTTTTATATATATATAAAATTATTTTTTATATAATTTATATATTTATATTTTATTTTATTTTAAAATTTTATTTTTTTATATAATAAAAAGTTTTTTTAAATATATTTATTTTTTATATTATAATATTAGCTAAATTTATAATTAGCTATATAAAATATAATATTTTTTTAATATATTATTTTAATATTATATAATTTTTTTTTAATATAATTAGCTTAAAATTTAATATTTATAATATTATATAAAGTTTATAATTATTAAAAAAAATTCTTTTTATTTAAAAATAATAATTTAAACAGCGTTTTAATTAATAATTTTATTTTAAACTATAAAATTATATAATTTAAATTATATAAAACTAATTTAATGCTTTAAAAACTTTTTTAAATATTTAATTTAGTTATAAAAGCTTTATATGCTTTATAAAATAAGTTATAGCAAGCAGACCTCCGTGTTTATTTATATTTACGTACCATTTTTACGGGATATACGGATGTACTAATATACCTGGTCCGTGCGCTAGGCCGTATATAAAAACAGTATTTCGAACGCAGACCTAGATAGGCTTTTTTTTTAATAATTTTAATATTAATATATAAATAAAACCTTAACTAAAAGCCTCGCTTTTAAAAAAAATACCGATTATAATAAAGTAAAATAAAAGATTTTTTTTATAATATAAATAATATATAGCTAAGCTAATTTATTAATAAGCTAAAAATAATATATTAAATAAGCAGGCATATAAAAAAATAATAATATTATATTTTTTAATATATAATTCGAATTTAATAAAATAATAACTTTTATAGCTATTAAAAATTAAAAAACAGTAAATACTTTTTATATAATAATTAATATATTTATTTAAATATTAAATTTAATTTAAACTTTTTTATTTATTATTTAGCCGTTTTTTATTATTATAATAATTTAATTATATAATAAAATGTTATTTTTATATTATAATAAAAAATAATTTTTTATTATTAAAATAATATATAAAAAATTATAAAGCTATATAATTTAATATTTAAAATTATTAATAATTATTTTTAATTATTTATATATATAAATTTTAATTTTTTATATTAATTAAAGTTTATAATAACTATTTTAGCTAATATATTATTTATTATAAAGCCGGTTTTATTAAAATTATAAATATTTTTTTTTAAAAATATTAAATTTAATAATTATTAATTATATAAAAATATATTATTTTTAATATATATTAAAGTTTTTATAAAAAACTTTTTAATAATTAAGTTTTTTATAAAAACGCGTTTAAAAGTTAAATTATTATTATATAAAGTTTAAAGCCTAGTTAATGCCGACTATTGTCGCGTTATATATATATAAAAAATCGCTATATTTTATTAATTTTTATAATAAATAATATATTTTATTTTATATTATTTTATTAGCGCATTAATAAAATAATATTATATAAAAAATATTATAAATAATTATAGCACATTATAATAATAATTTTAAGTTTTTATTTAATAGCTATAATTATAAGCTATATATTTTATAATTATATATAAGCGTTATTATTAATTATTAAAATATTTATATATAAAAATAAATATTAAAAATATAAATAAAATGTTTTATTTATTTATATATTTCGGTTATTTATATTATATGTTATAAAAATTAATAATATTATAGTTTTTTATATATAATTTAAATTTAATAAAATAATAGCTTTTATAGCTATTAAAAATTAATAGCTAATAAATATTTTTATTTAATATATAATATATTTATTAAAATATTAAATTTAATTAAAACTTTATTTATTTATTATTTAGCCGTTTTTTATTATTATAATAACCTAATAAAACAGTAATTTATTATTTTAATATTATAAAAAAAACCTTTTATTATAATAATATATAAAAAACTATATAGCTATATATAATAACGTTTTAAATAATAAAAAATTATTTTTAATTGTTTATATATATAAACTTTAATTATTTAAGCTTATTAGAAATTATAATAATTATTTTAATGCTGACTTTATTTATTATAAAGCTTATTTTATTAAAATTATAAATATCTTTTTTAATAATTGCAAATTTATCGATTATTAGTTTTATAAGTATATACTATTTTTAATATATATTAAGATTTTTATAAAAAATTCGCTAATAATTAATTTTATAATAAAAGTGCGTATAAAAGTTAAATTATTATTATATAAAGTTCGAGGCCTAGTTAATACTAACTGCGGTTATATTATATATATAAAAAAATTAATTATATTTTTAATATTATATAATTATAATAAAAATAATTATAAAACTAAATTTATTATATATTATTATATTAATTTTTATATTAAATAAAGTTTTATATTTATTATTGTTTTGTTTATATAGCGATAAGCTAGCGTTAAATATAAAACATTATATATAGCTATAGCGCATTAAATTAAAAGTTTTAAATTTTAATTTATAACTGCAAATATAAGCTATAAATTTTATTTATTATATAAAAATTTTATTTATTATATAAAGATTTTATTTATTATATAAAAATGTTATTATTAATTATTAAAATATTTATATATAAAAATAAAAATAAATTCTTTTAAAAAAGTAGTTCGCATGCTTATTTAGTTTATATGCTTATATCGTACGTTAATGCTAATTATAATTATAAATCTAAGCTATAAAATTATATTAGCATTACTTATAAATAAACTGTTTATAAAAATAAACAGCTTTATATATTTAAATTTAAACAATATAAAGTTAATTTATAGCTAGCGTTTTTAATTTGCTAATAAATTTTATTATTTAAAAATTCGAATTATTTTTTTTATAACTTAAGCTATAATTAAAAAATTATATACAGTTTTAAATTAGCAAATACTGCTAATATATACGCTTTTTATACGATAAGCTATATATTATTATATAGCGTTTTTTATATAAAAGTCGATTTTTATTAATTAATTTATTTAACTTTTTTAAGTTAATATAATATAATTTTTATATAAAACTTTACTCGGTTAAGCTTTCGTTTTTATTAGCTAAAAATTTAAAAATTATAAAGCTAAATATATTATTTATTTATAAGCCGGTTATGCTAAATTCTTTAATAAAGCTTTTAATATATAATAAATAAAAATTATATATAAAAATAATTATTTTAAGTTTTTTATAGTAATGCTAATAGTAAATTTTAAACTAATATAAATTTAATTTCGCTAACTTATATAATAGCTATATAATTTATAAAATCGTGCCTTTAGGGTAGTAAAACTTAAATTTAGCTAATAATTATATAAAAATTATATATAATAGCTTATTTTTTAACTATACGTAGGCTTAAATAATATTTTAAAAAGATTTTAATATAAACAGTAATTATTAGCTTATATATAAAATTATTAGCAATTAAGTTAATATAGTTTTTATTAAAAATTATTATAACTTTATATAATTAATTTAAACTTTTTAAATAATCGGGTTGTTTTTTTTTTATTTTTTATATAAAATATAACTTAAAAATCCGAGTTTTATCGTGCTTTCTAAGTATATACTTTATAAATTAAAATATTCTTTATATAATAAAATTATTAATTTTAATTATATTTAACTTTTTAAATAAAGCTTTTAACATATTAATTATATTATTATTTTAAAGTTTAACTATTAATTTATATGCTTATTTTTTATAAAAATAAAAATATAAAAAATTGTATAAGTTTATTATATATAAATGTTTGCTATAATTTTTTAAAAGCGTTTTTGCTTTTTTATATAGCTAAAAATTAAATAGCTTAAACGTTGTTTATATCGGTTTTTTATTTTATTACCGTTTTGTTTTTTATTATATAATAATATAGCTTAACTTATATATAATAAAATTTTACCGGATTATTTATTATTTTAATAATAATATTAATGTTTTTAATAAATTAAATATTATATAAACTATTTTTTTATATTATATTAATATTTTATTTTAAAATAAAAATAAAAATATTTTATATAAAAATGTATTTATTTTATAAACTATTTAATTAATTTTAATTTTTATATATTTATTATATAGCATTTTTATTATATTTTTTAATTATTTTAGCTTTTTATATAATATTAAATAAAGATAGCAAATTTTAATTAATTTAAAAGTATGCTTTAAATATTAAAAATATAAATATTAAACCTTTAAATCTGGCGGTATTATTTAACGCTTTAATAGCTATTTATAAAATCGACTTTAATTTTATATAATAGCTTAGTTTAGCTTTTAATATATTATATGTATATTAAAGCGGTCTATATGCTTTTTTAATTTTATTAATAGTTTAATGCGCTTTAACGAGCATTTAGTAACATTATATACTAATAATTTTAATATATTTTTAAAAAGTTTTATTAATTTAAATTAATTATTAGCTTAAAAAAACTTATTTTATTTATATAAAAAATTTATATATTTTATTAAGTTTTTTAAATCTTTAATTATATTAAATATGTTTATTTATTTTATTAAAACGTAAAAGTTTTTTTTTATAAACTTTAGCTATTATTTTATTTAAATTATAAATAAAATTTAAATATAATCCGGCTTAGTGTATGTTAAATAATATGCTTTTAGCATTATAAAATATACAATTTGCTATATATTTTTAGTTACAGCTTTAATATATTATTTCCGTTTTATTTTTATTTAAATTTAACTTAGTAATTAATATCTGCTATAATGTTTTTATTTAATTAATACTGTTAAAATTTCTAGCGTATATTTTTAATTTAAAAAATAAAATAAAATAAAAATAATATTATAAATTATAATTTATTTTATAACTGTTTTATTAAAACTTTTTATATATTATCCCGTTATAAAATTAATTTTATAGCTTATTATTAATAATTTTAAAGTAGCTGTTTATAATATTAGTCGATATAAAATATATAATAGTATTGCTGTAAAACTTTATTATTAAATGCATAAGCTAGTACTAATAATATTTTTAAAGCTAAATTCGCATTTTTTTATTTTTAATTTTAAGCGTTTTTTTATTATTATCGATTAAATCTATATAATAAAAAAGCATTATTAGTTAATATAAAAGCGCAGGTGTAAATAATTTTTTATTAATTATATTTATTACGTTGCCGCTATAAAACTTTAATAAATATATTTTCTATAATAAATATATTATTATATTTATAAAAAAATATATATAACTATATAAAAAACGGGCGGTTATAAAAAAAATAATAGTTAACGGTAAAATAATTAGCGGCAAAATGTTAAATTATTAACTGCACCTAAAATATTTACTAATTTTTAAATAATATAGCTTTTATATTTAAATATTTTATTTATTTTTATTTTCGGTTAAATTAATAACTAAAATATAATAGCCTGCGCGCCGAGTTTAATAAAGTTTATATAAGCTTTTTTTTAAATATAAAAGCTTTTTTTTTATTTTTAAAGTAACTGCTTTATATTTTATAGCTTTAACTATAGTATTAAACTGTAATATTTAAAATTATTAGTTTTTTAGCTTTATAATTAATATAAGCGTTAAGTAAATATATTTTATATTAATAAGCTAAGCTTAAAATAGCTAGCAAATAATATACAGCGCTTAGTAAAACTTTTTATTTTTAAAATAACTACTTTTTATTTTATAATTTTAATTATACCACTAAACTGTAATATTTATATTTGCTAGTTTTTTAGCTTTATATTTAACGCGAACGTTAAAAAGTGCTTTTAGTATTAACGGGCTAAGCTTAAAGCGGCTAGTGCAGACCTATACTGTTTAGTAAAATTTTTTATTTTTAAATAAGCGGTTATAAAAAAATAATAGTTAGCGGCGGAATATTAAATTAAAAAAGGCAGGCAAAACTATGCTAATATAGCTTATATTTAAAAGTCGATTAATTTTAAAAAAGTTTATAAAAAATGCGATATTATTAATAAAAGCGCTATATAAATTAAATTATTAACTGCAGTTAAAATATTTTTTAAGTTTTAGCAGAACTTTTAAATTAATAAATAATTAGCGGCTAATAAAAACTTATTAGCTAGTCGCTATTTATATAATATTAAGTTATTAATTATAGCTAAAATATTTTTTAATTTTTAATAAAACTTTTTATAAATAAATATATAGCTAGCGGCTAATAAAAACTTATTAGCTAGTCGTTATTTATTAAATATTTAATTATTAATTATAACTAAGGTATTTTTTAATTTTTAAATAATATAGCTTTTATATTTAAAAACTTTTTTTGTTTATTTTTATTTACGGTTAAATTAATAATTAAAATATAATAGCTTGCGCGCTAAGTTTAACGAAATTTATATAAGCTTTATTTTTTAAAATTAGCATTAGCGTATTATATAATAAAAAAAGCTTTTTTTTTTACCTTTAAAGTAACTGTTTTTTATTTTATAGCAAGCGTTAAAAAGTGTTTTTAATATTAATAAGCTAAGCTTAAAACAGCTAGCGCATAATGTATAACGTTTAGCAGAACTTTTTATTTTTAAAATAACTGCTTTTAAACTTAGCGTTGCTTTTATTAATATTATATAAAGCATATAGTTAAACTATTATTATTTTTAATTAATAATTAATATAAAAATTTAAAATATAAAAAAACTGTTAATTATATTTATTATATAGCCGCTATAAATTATAAAATGCCGCTAAAAACTTTTTAATATAATATAGCATTATATAAATATCGCTATTTTAAAAAAATAAATAATTTATATTATTAAAATTTATATATTATATACCTTTAAAGCATTATATTAAAAAAGGTTATATTTAGCACATAAGCGGTGTATATAATATAAAATGTTTTATTTGCATTAAATATAAATGCAACGCTAATAAAGCTTTATTAGCATGCCTAATAAAATATAAATATTAAAATTAATAATAACTTATTGCCGATTAATATTATAGCTTTAAAAAAATAAAAGCTTTTTTAAAATTAAAAAATATTTAAATATTAAAAATAATAAAATATATATTAGCTAATTTTATAATTAAATATAAAACGCTAATTAAAATATATTAAACTATTTATAAAATTTTAATTATATTAAATATTGCTATAAATATAATAAAAGCTAGCTAAAAATATTATAAGCTTTTTTTTTAAAAAAATATATAAATGCTATAAGCATTATATATAAACAGTTAAATATATTTATAATATATAAATAAATAATAATTATTATTTTAATTTTAATAAAAATAATAAATAAAATAAAATAAATAAAATATTAAATATAAATATAATTAAAATTATATATAAGCTATAAAATAATATTTAAAAAGTAATATTTAATAAAAAAAATTAAAAAATTATTATATTTAAAATTTATTTTAAATATATATAATTTTTAATATAAAAATAAAAGTTTATTAAAAACTTATTTAATTAGTTATTATAAATATGCCGGCTTAAAAATTAAAATAAATTAAAAAAAAATTAATATTAAATTAAATTTTAAAATAATAATAAAATATAAATTATAAATTTTTTTTATTTTTTTAAATTTTAAAAATAAAATTAAAATATTAGCTTAGTTTATATAAAAATAAAAATAATTAAAAAAGCTAATAAGCTATATAAATAAAAAGCTTTTTAAAAATATTATAAATAAAGCTATAAAACCGTTTATTATATAAAAAAAAACTATTATAGCTAATATAGCTTAAGCTAATATATAAATATAAAAATAATAAAATAGTTAGTTTATATTAAATTTTTAAAATATTAGCATTATAATAAAACATATTTTATTTAAGCTTTAATTTATTTTTATTTATAAAAAGCGTATAATATTATTAAAAATATTTATTTTTATAAGCTTATTAAATTTAAAATAAAAATAGCTATTTAAATAAATTTTTTTAAAATAATAAATATAAAATAAATAATTTTATTTATATAAAAAAAATAATATTATTTATTATTATAATAATAAATAGTTTATTTTTAAATATAATATAAATTTTTTTATTTTTATTTTTATAAAAAAATAAAATAAACATTTTAATTAAAATAATTAATTTAATTAAATGTTTAGCTTTAATAGCTTTTTTATTAGCTATTTAAAGCTTAAAACGTTTATTAAGCTTAAAAAATAAGTTTTTTTTATTAATTAAAAAAAATAGCTTTTTTTATAAAAAAATATTTATTAATTTATTAATTTTTAATTTAATTAGTTTAATAAATATTAATTAAAATTTTAATTTAATAATAAATATAAACAGTAAATATTTTTTAACTGCTAAGCTTAAGCTTAAAAATAATAATAATAAATGTTTTAAATAGCAGTTATAATATAATTAATTTAATTATTATATAATAAAATATAACGTTTTATAATAAAATATATATTAAAATTTAATAATATTTAAAAGTTTATTATTTAAATAATAATAATATAATATATTAATAATAATTAAACTATTTATTAAATTATATAATTTTTTATTTATAAATTATTTAATATTATTAAAATATAAAATATTATAATAATATAAAAATAAATAGCTATAAGCTATATTAATAATAAATAAAAATATATAAATATAAAAGTTAATTATATATAAAAACTAATATATAATAGCAATTAAGCTAAAAAATTAAAAAATAAAAAAAAAGTTTTATTTATTTATTTTATTTTTAAAAATAATTTTAATATAGCTAATATTAATAGCAAAGCTAAAGCGTTTTTAATTTATAAATAAATATTTTATTTTAAAAAACTTTAATTTATATAAAATATAATAAATAAATATTATAAACCTTTATATTAAAGCTAAAATTATAATATAATTAAAAAAAATTAAAACTTTAAGCTTTTAATATTAAAAAAAATTAATATTTTTTTAAATTTTAAAAGTTTAAATATAATTATAAACTTAAATTAAATATTAATAAATTTAAAAATAATATTTTTATTTAAACTATTTATAATAAATAATAATTATAAACTTTTAAAATATTAATTAAAAAAATTTAATTAAAATTTAAAAAAAATATTAATTTTAAATAATATTAAAAATTAATAAATAAAAAATTAATTAAAATAAAAGCTTAGTTTGTTTTATTTATAATTTATTTTATTAATATTAATAATTTAAAATATTTTAATTTAATAATTAAAAAGCTATTTAAAATAATTAATAAAATTATTATAGCTTATATGTTAAATAAAGGCGTACTATAATATAATTAGTAAATAGCAGACGTATAAAAAGCGGTTTGCGCGGAAAAAAAAGCCTATAAAGCGTAGCTATAAACAAAAACTAAAAAAGCGTACCATATATAACGCAATATAAATAAAGCATAAAAGGCTTATTTAAAATAAACAGTGCTTAAATAATATAAAAAACTATTAAATAAGCTAAAACTTATAGTATATATATTTTAAATAGCTCAATGTTTTTTAACTTTAAATAAAATTTAAATAAGCTAGTAATAGCTAGCAGCTTTAAAAATAAAGCGGATATATTAACGGTTAAATTTTTTTTATTATAAGCTAACTTTTTTAATATTTTTTTAAATAAAATAAATATAAACTTATATATTAAAAATATATAAATTAGCTATAGCATATATTATTAAAAAATTTAATTTATTTTTAAAAAAATTAAATTATAAAATATTTTAAGTTTTAGCGGCTTATTAAACGCTTTATTTAAAGTTTTAAGCTTTTTTTATAAAAAAGCGCTTTAATAAATAAGCACTGCTATTTTTTTATTAAAAAAATAGCTAATATAATAAAAGCGAGCTTTTAAATTAAATATTATTTAAAAACTTTTTAAATTATATATATAATAATATTAAATAAAAATAAGCTATAAATAAATTTAGTTAGCTTATAAAAACTAATTATATTATTTAATATAATTAATAAATTAATTAAAGCTAAACTAGCTTTAAACTTATAGTATATAATAATATTATATAACTTTTTATTATTAAAATAAATAAAAAACCGTTTAATATAATTAATAAAAATAGCTTTAAATTTTATTATTTTTATAATAAAATATATATAAACAATATAAAAATAAATTTTTATATTAAATTTAAATATTATAAAAGTTTTTAATTTATTAGTTTATAAAAAATTATTAAATATTTTTTAAAAAATAAGCTTTTTAAAATAGCTTATTTAATAAATATAAAGCTTTTTATTAAATAAAATAATTGTTTTATTTTTAATAAAAATAAAACTATACTAATTTAAATTTAAATAAATATTTTATAAAAATTACCGATATTATTTATATTATTTATTTTATATATAGCATTATTATATAACGCTTTATAGCTAATTAAAAAATTATAAAAAATAATATATATAAATAATTTTAATTTATTAGCTGCTAATAAAATAATAAAAAATATATATATAATTTTTTAAAAAGCGTATATTATATATTTAAAATAAAATAAAAAGCATAGCTTTTATTTTAATAAGCTAAAAAAGCTAAAATTAATTTAATAAATAAAAATAAACGGTTATAAAATTAAGCTAAAAATATTTAATAAAATATTAAAAATAATAATTAATTATTAATTTAAATAAAAAAAATATTATAAAGCTTTTTAAATAAAGCTAAAAAAATAAATATATATAATTAAAAAGCTAATTTAATTTATATAAAAAGTAAGCTTTATTTAATTATATTTTATTTATATTATAATAATTAAAGCGGCAATAAAATATAAATTAATTATTTAGCACTAAATAACGGTATAAAAAGCTAATTATTTAATTAAAAGCTTTTTAAAAGCTTTATAAACTGTTTATATTAAATAAACTTCGTATAATAAAATAAACTGTTTTTATTAACACACCGGTATAATAAATAAATTATATAAATTCTTTATAATAATATAAAAATAAAATACGTTTATATAAAAAAAATATGCTTTTTATAAAAGCTCTGCTAATGCGCAGCACTAGTGGACATAACGGGGCTACTCCCCGTTATGTCCGTCCGCGTGCGGACATCTACGTACTATATCCTAAGGCAGTTACAGCTAACGTGCCGGCGATTTAACAGTTTAAAATAAATATTTTTAAGCGGTTATTAAAATATATAAAAACGTTTAAATAATAAATTTTAAATTAAAAGCTTTTATTTTATTAATTAATTTATAGCTTATTAATTACATTATATGCTATTATTATAAATTAAATAGCTTACTGTTTAATAAATATATTATAAAAAATTATAAATAATTATTAAAAATAATATAAAGTTTATATTTATATTACTTTTTTTAAATAGCTATAGCTAAATAATATAATAAAAAATATATAAGCAATTTTAAATATATAAAAAAACTATTTTAAAAAATATATAAATTTATTAAATTTAATAAAAAAACGGGTTAAAAAGTTAAATTATTAATTTTTTATAAGCTAATATTTATATAATAAATAAAATAGTGTTTAAAAAACTATAAAACGGCAACACAGATATATAGCACTATTTAAAAGCTTTTAAATTAAACTGTTTTAAATATATATAAAAGCTTATATAAAATAAATAGCTTTATAATTATTTATTTTTATATTAACTATATTAAATTAATAAATTATTTAATAAAATATAAAAATTTAAAAATAATAATATTTATATATAAATATAGCTAAAAACTAAAAATAATAGCTTATATATTAAATTAATAATTAATTTATATAAATATTAAAAAGCTATAAAAAAGTTAATTAAAATATTTTTTTAGCTATAAAGCGTTAAAAACTATAAAAAATATAAAAGTTTTAAACTGCTAGCTATTATAAATAAATAGGCTATAATGTTATAATATAGCTAAAAATTTAATAAAAATATAAAAAAATAAAAAATAAAACCAAATAAATATAATTTAATTATAATTATTAAATAAATAATTAAAAATAAATAAAAAAAATTAAACTTTTTTAAAAAAAGCTAAAGTTTTTTAAATAATTAATTAATAATTATTAATAAACTTTTTAATAAATAGCGCATTAAACTTATAATAAAAACAATTTAAAAAAAAGTGTATATAATATATTTATAATAATAAAAAAATTAAAACATTATTTAAAAAAAAAGGTAAAAAGTTTTTACCCGGCTTTAAAACATAATTTTTATTTATATATTTATTAACTAGCATCCGGTATAGCTATATATTATAAGCCGTTACACCGCGTAATATAATATATATATATAGCCGCTATAAAACTTTAATAAATATTTTTTTAATAATTATTTTAGTTATAATATATATAATAAAATAATAATATAACGGTATAGCTAAGCGGTTAATAAATATTATTAATATTTTAATATAAAAAAAATATATAAAGCTGCGCAATAACTGTACAGCTAAATAGCCACTTTAGCTATATAAATTTTTAAATCCGTTTTAATTATATTTAAAATAACTTTTATTAAGCTAAAGCTTATTAGCCTGCTAGCTTATAATATTATTTTTTTAGCTTTATAATAGCTAGTTTTTTTATTATTATATACTTTATAATAAGCAATTATTTAAATTAAATAAAAGCTGCAATTATATAATAAAACCTTTAATAAATTTATTTTATACCGCTTTAATACTGCCGCTTTATTTGCTATACCGTTTTATTTTGCCGGTTTTATTTATATATATAAACTTTTTTTTTATAAGCTTAATTATAATTATAAATTTTTTTTTTTAGCTTTTTTTATATAAAAGCTGCTTATATATCGTTTTTTTAAGCTCGGTCGTTTTTAAATAAGTAAATATTATTTTATTATTAACTTTATATTTATTATAGCTTTTGCGCTGCGCTTTTTTAGCGCTTTATTTTTTTTTTTTTTAGTTTGTTCGCTGTTTATACACCGCTTATTATTATAATAAAAGCTTTTTTTTTAATTACGTTTATTTATAAGCAATAAAAAACTTATAATAAAAAGTTTTTTATAAAACTTTACGCTATTAAAGCTAATTTTTTATATTTATATAAGTTTTTATATTTTAAAATAAATAAATTTTATTTTTAACGTTTTTTTATATATTTTTAGCTTATAAGTTTAAAATATATAGTTTATTTTATAGCTAATCTATATGCTTTTTATATTAATAAAAACAGTAAGTTTTTTAGCGCTTTTATTTATAATAAGCTATTTATTTTTTATTTAAATATTAGCAAACGTTATTTTTTATATGCCGGTTTATAAAAAACATTTAGCTATAAATGTTTTTTTATTAATATTTACTTTTAATTAATTTTTAATTTATTTTTTTTAAACTAATTTATTATTTTTATATAGCTTATATATATATTAAAAATATTTAAAATATATAACCTTTTAATTAATATAACTATAAACTTTAATAATAATAAATTTTATAAATATTTTTTATTTTTATTTTATTTATTATTAACTAACTATTTTAGCTATAATTAAAAATTAAAAAAAGCTAATTAAAATGTTTTATATTTAATAAATATTTATTAATTATATAGTTATTTTTTATTAATTTTTTATTTTAATATTAAAAAAATTCGTTTTTAATATATTTAATATATTTTTAACTTTAAACGGCTTATTTTATATTAATAAGCAGCGCTAAACTAAGCAATATAAAATTTAAACTTTTAAAAATAAATTTTTTTTTGCTAAAATTATATAAAAGCAGTTTTTATATAACGTTTATACTAAGCGCAGTATAAGCTTATTTTTAGCTTTTTTTTTTTTAAAAAAAGTAAATGCTATAGCTTTGCTTATTTTAAGCTTAAACAACGCTTAAAAGCGGCTTAACATTTATAAATATGCTAATAATAAGCCGCTTAGCTTTATTAATAATAAAAATTTAATTATTTATAAAAAAAAAATTATTTTTATATAGCTTATATATAGCTTTTTATTTATAAATAAAAAACTTTTAATAAATTAAATAAAAAAAAATTTCTTAAAAAATTATTTGCTTTTTTTATATTTAAATAAATATTTATAATAAAAATAATTTTATAATAAAAAAAACAGCTTATTATTTTATTTTTTAATAAATATAATATTAGTTTTTTTTTTTTTTTTAAATAGCGCTAAAAAGCTATTATATAAATAAACATTTTTATATTTACTTTTAAACTTATTAAAAACTTTAATATTTATAAAAAATTTAATAAGTTTTTATATAAATTATTAATAGCTTTTTTATTTAATTAATATTTATTTTTAAATTAGTTTTTTTTATTTAGTTTTTATTTATAATATGCTTTTTATTTAATATTTATTATTATTTAATAAAATTATTAAAAGCTAAAAATTAAAAAAAAATTTAAAAAATAATAAATTTATTATAGCTTTTTATAATAAATTTATATAAAAACGGCTTATTTTTTTTAAAAAACGTAAATTTAACTATATATAAATTTATTATTTTAATAACTTAATATTTAAAATAAAGCTATACTAACTTTTCAAACAGTTAGTTTAATTTAATATTTTTAAAATTAAATTAAATTTAATTGCTTACTTTATAGCATTTTATAAAAAACGCTTTTTATTAGCTATTTTTTTTTATTTTTTATTAAGCAGCTATTATAATAGCTTAAATAAATTTTTAAACATTTTATAATTCTTAAATAAAAGCTTTAATAAAAACTTTTAGTTTATACGCTAATATTTTTAAATATCTTATTTATTTAATAAAAGCTATATAAAATTTATATTAAATAAAAAATATGCTTAGTTTTATTATTAAAAAGTTTTTATTATTAATTGCTAGTATTGCTTTAAAAAATATAATTAATTTAGCTATATATAAACTATAAAAATATAAAAATAAGCTAATATTTTTAATTTAATTTTTTTATAGCTTTATTTATTTTAAAATAATATGCTATATTTAATTGCTATTTTATACTTATTAATTTATATAGCTAAGTTTAAAAAGCGCTTATTTAATTAAAACTTTAATTATTAATAATAGCGTTTAAAAAGATATAATAATATTATTAATAGTTAATAAACCGTTTAATATAAGCTTTTATATTTATAAACTTTATAGCTTTAAAAGTTATAACTTTTATTAGCTAGTTTATAATAGTTATAATAAATAAATAATTATTTAAGCTTACTATTAATAAATTAATTATAAAATTAATTAAAATTTCGTTTTAAAACCGTTTTAAAATAAATAAAAGTTTTACTAATTTTTGCTTTTTTTTATTATACTGGTTTTTTTTATAAATATTATAATTATTTATAAAGCGGCATATTATTTAATATATATTTAGCTAAAAATAGCTTCGGCTAAAAACTATAAATATTATATGTTTATTTAAATAACCTATAAAAAAAGTTATAATAGTTTTAAATTAAGCCGGTTTAAAGCGGCTTTAAATTTAATATTTATATATGCTTTTAATAATAAAAAAAGCTGTTAATAACTATTTAATATTTTATTATAAAAACGTTTAACAGTTTGTTATTAATTTTTAAACTAAAAAAAAACCTTTTTTATAACTTTATTAGCTATTTTATAGTTTTTGCGTTATTTAATTATAATATTTTAATTTTTTTATAAATCTTTATATATAAATATTTAATAGCTGGCAGGCTAAACGTTTAAAAAAATCTTTTTTATAAAAAATATATTTATAAAAGCTAACTATAAGCTTTATTTTAGCTTAAACAATAATAATTTATTATATAAAAAAATAAACTTTTTTAAAAATCTTTTTATTTATGCTTAAAAAAAAGTCCTGCTTTTTTTAAAAAAGTATGTTTAGCTATTAATTATTAGCTTTTATATAATAAAAAAATATAAATTTAAAATTAAAAAAAAATTTTGCTTATTTAATTTATTATTTAAAAAGCTATTTAATAGTTATAAAATATTTTAAATTTTTAAGCTTGCTTTTTTATACTTTTATATAGCTAATAATTATTAAAAGCTTTTTATTATAAATTTTATAATTGCTTTTTATTTATAAAAGTTTTTAAAAATAATAAGCTATTAATTAAAAAATTTTTATTAGCTTTATTTTTAATTTTATAGCTAAATAAAGCTTAAAAATTTTTAAAAAAATATAATAAAATAATTTATATAATTATAAATGTTTTTTTAAAAACCCCACCTTTTTTATTCCACTTTTCGGCCTAATGCACGCGTTTAAAGTTATAGCCCCATTATTAATTAAAATAATGCAAAACTTGCTTATATATAAAACTCGCTTATGTTGTACGTTAGCTTTATTTTTATAATTTAAATTAATTATTTTATTTTAAATATATAGTTTTTTTATATATTTTAAAATCTTTTATTTTTTTAATATTAATTATATATTTTTAAGCTATATAAATAATTTTCGACTTTTTTATTTAAATTTATTTATATTATAGTTTTAATATTATATATGCTAAAATTTATTATTAATAATTATTTATATTTATTTTTAAATAAATTATTTTATAAAGTAGCTTTTATTTTATAACTGCTTTTTTAATTATTTTAAAATAATTAAAATATATAGTATTTATAAACGTTTAACTAAAAAGCTATTTATAATAAATATATATTTATAGTTTTAATTAATTAAAATTTTTATAATTATAATTTTATTATATATTAAATTTTATTATAAAAAGTATTTTATTTATATAATATTATATTTTTATTTTTAAGCTTATAAAAATTAGTTTTTTTATTTGCTTTTATTTATAATAATAAATAAAAGCTATTTTTTTAAGTCCGATTTTTTTTTATATTTTTTTTAAAAAAAGCATAGTTTAAAAAATTTAAATGCTAACAGCTTTTATAAAGTTTAGGTTTTATATAGCAGCTATTAAATATTTGCTAATAAAATAGCTTTATTAGCCGTAATATAAATAAAAACTATTAACTTTGTTTTTTTTTTAAAGTTTATTTAGCTTTGCTATAATTAAAAGCTAGTTATAAGCTAGTAGCTTTTATTTTAATTATAAAAGTAATTTTTTATATATTTACGCTTAAATTCATAATTATAATTAAAAAAAAAGCTTTTTTTTTTTTTTTATAAAGCTAATATAAAAATATAAAAGCTTTAGCTTTTTATTTATTTTATAATTTTTATTATATTTTTAATTTATTTTATATATATAATAAATAAACTTTTAACTATTAGCTTATTAGCTAAAATAAAGCTAATATTTTTTTTAAAATAATTAGTTTAACTAAGTTTTTTTAAAAAGTTTTTTTAACGTTAATAAAAGTATATTTTTAAAAAAAAACTTTTAAAAAGCTTATTTTTTTATTTTAGTTTAAATAGCTTTTAAGCTATTTTTTTATATAGTTTATATTAAAATAATATTTATTAAAAAAATTTATAAACTTTTTTAAATTTTATTTGCTTTTATAGCTTTTTATAATATAAAACTATATAATAATAGCTTTAGCGCTATTTTTTAAGTTTTTATTAATTTAATAAATTTTATTATAGTTTTTTCTAATAAATTTAATATTTTTATTTAATTTATATTTTATAGCTGCTTTTTATATTAAAAACTTTATACGGTTTTTTCCGAATTTTTTAATTATTATAAAAGCTTTTATTTATTTTTATTAATTAATTAAGCGGTGTTATTAAAGCTTTAAAGCATTAAAAAATAAAAATAAAAATAATATTAAAAATAAAGTTTAATTATTTTAATATATTTATAAATTTATTAATATAAATTAATAAAAAATATTTAAAACGTTTAGCTGTTTTTTTATTTTGCTTTAAATAATATTAAATAGCTACTAAGCTATTAATTATTTTAAAATAAATAAAAATCTTTTTAGCTAAGCTGGCTAAAATAGCGTATTGCTTAGGTTTATTATAAAAATATTTTTTATAATAAGTTTTTAATATTATATTGCTTTAAAATAATGCTGTTGCTATTTAAAAAAAATAATGTTAAAATATATATAATAGTATAGCTAAGCGGCTAATAAGTACTGTTAATATTTTAGCATAAAAAATATATATAAAGCTGCGCAATAACTGCGTAGCTAAATAGCTATTTTAGCTATACAGTTTTTTAAATCTGTTTTAGCTATATCTGGAATAACTTTTACTAAGCTAAAGCTTATTAGCCTACCAGCCTATAATAAATATATATAATATTTAATTAAATAATAGTTTAATATTTAAATAATAAATTCTATTAGTATATATAATATAAATATATTATAGCTAAAATAATTAATAAAAAATACTAATATATTAATAAAAAAATATATATAACTATATAAAAAATAAGCGGTTATAAAAAAAGTAATAATTAGCGGTAAAATATTAAATTAAAAAAGCAAACAAAACGGTGCCGATATAGCTTATATTTAAAAGTTAATTTTAAAAAAGTTTATAAAAAATATAATATTATTAATAAAAGCGTTATATAAATTAAATTATTAATTATAGCTAAAGTATTTTTTAATTTTTAAATAATATAAATACGGCCGATAATTAAAATATAATAGCCTGCGCGCCGAGTTTAATAAAGTTTATATAAGTTTTTTTTTAAATTAGCATTAGCGTACTATATAGCAAAAAAAGCTTTTTTTTTATTTTTAAAATAACTGTTTTTTATTTTCTAATAAATATTAAAAAATTGCTTTTAGTGTTAATAAGCTAAGCTTAAAGCAATTAATATAAACTTATACTATTTAATAAAAAATTTTATTTTTAAAAAAACTATTTTTTATTTTATAGCTTTAACTATAGCATTAAAATATAATATTTATAATTATTAGTTTTTTATAACTAATTTATTATTTAAATAAAAATAGCAGGCTTTTATAATAAAAAAAATAATTAAAGCTATATATAAATATTAATAAAAAACAGTTTAAAGCTTTAAATAAATATTAATTATAGCTAAATAAATCTTTAGTTTATTTTTTATAATTAATATTTATTTATAGTTTTAAATTAAATTTTTTTTTAATATTTACATATAGTTTTAATTATTTTTATTTTTATTATAAAGGCTTGCTTTTTTTTTTAAATAATAAGTCGGTTATAAAAAACTAATAATTATAAATATTAATAAATATTTTTAAGTTTAATTATAATATTAAATTATAATATATATAATTATTAGTTTTTTAACTTTATATTTAATATAAACGTTAAAAAAATGCTTTTAATATTAATAAGCTAAATATAAAACGGCTAATATAAGCGGTAGTTTATAAATTAGCGCTATATATACTATATTAAAATATTTTATATATTTTTTAAAATAATAAAAGTTAGTATTATTAAAGCTTAAAAGTTATTTATTAAAGCTTTAAAAATAATATTTATATTATAACGACTTTATTATTTAAAATGTTTTTATTATAAAATAAATTTAAAAAATGCTATATTAATAAAAAAGTTTTATAAAACAGATAGCCCGTTTTTAAAAAACGTTAATAACGTTTTAGCCGAACGTTAATAATTTAATAATTTTTATAGTATTTATTAATATTTTATTATATAAAAAAAGTTTAAATTAAAAAACTATATTATTATTATTAAATAAAAACTGTGTTAAAAAACGACCGTTAATATATTAATAATTATTTTAAATTAAATAAAACGTTTATATAATATATTTTAAAACTATAATTTTTTAGCTCGTTTATATATATTAAAGTTTTTATAAGCAGCTAATTAAAATATAAAAAATATAAAAAAAACTTTTTTTTATTTTAAAACTATTACTTTATTTTAATTTGTTTAAATTAAGCTTTAAATTTTATAAGTTTATTAAAAGCTATTTTATAAATTATAGCTTTTTTAGCTTTTTTTTTATAAAAAAAGCGGCGCAGCTATTTTTTTATACTTTATATTATAATAGCTAATTTATATATTAAAAGCCGCTTTATATTTAAAATTTACTACGCTATTATTTTTATATTTTAAAAATTATTAATAAGTACTATTAAATCGTTTTTAGTTTTTAAAGCTTTTCATACTAGCTAAACTTAAAACGTTTTTTTTATTTATATTATATTTATATAATAGTATTAAAACGTTTAATATTTTTTATTAATATAAAAAGTTTTTTAATTTAATTTTTTTAATTTTTAGCTAAATAATTATTATTATTTTATATTTAAATAGTTTTTTATATTTTTTACTTTTTTTTTATTAATAGTTTTTTATTATAAAATAGCTTATTTATATTAGCTTTTTTATTTTTAATATAGTTATTTTTTATTTTTTTAAAAAAAAACTTTTATTAATAAGCGCTTTTTAATTTATATTATTTATTTATTTAAAGTTTTTATTAGTTAAATAAAGCGTATTATAAACTATTTTATTTATTAAATTTTTTATTTTTTAAATTTTATATTATAAATTATTTTTATAATTTTTTTATATATTATTATAATTATTTAAATATAAAAACGCTTTATAAATAACATTTTAAAGCTTATTATTTTAAAGCTAAAATAAAAATTTAATTAAAGAATTATTAGCTTTATTTATAAATATTTAACTAGTGTTATTTTATATTCTTTAGCTATTTTATAAAAACATATTTATTATATTATTTTTAGCTAGTTAATAAATTTTTATGCTTTTTTATTCGCTAAAAGCGTATATTATATTATTATATTATATATTAAAGCGTTTTTTATTCTTATTATATATAATTATTTAACTTTAATAACGTTTATATTTTAAATAAAAATATTTAATTTTATAATTATATATTATTAAATAATAAGCTTTTTTATATTTTTTTATATGTTTTTTTTATTATAAACAGCATTTAAAGTAAATTTTAAAAAGTTTAATGCTTTTTATTAGCTTTATTATAATTTTTAATAATATAAAGCTTTTTTAAGTTTTTATTTTTTATTTTAAAAGGTTTATAAGTTTTTTTTAATATAAACTTTATATTATAGCGTTTTATTTATATTATATATACGCTTTATGCCGTTTTAAACGTTTTATAGTTTTTTTTAACTTATAGCTTTATTATAATTAAGTTAATATTATTAGCAAAGCCGACGATTATTAGCTTATGCTATAAAAAAGCTTTTTATATAGCATAAAAATATAAAAAAAAGCAGCAATAAAAAAAGCAAGCTTTATAAACCTTTAGCGCATAAATATATTAGCTTTATTTATTTTTTATTAAATATAAAAAATATTATATAATTAATTATAAAGCTTTATATTTAAGCGATTATTTAAAAAAAACTTTTTTATTATAGCATATATATTAGTTTTTTATCATTAATTATATTAAAAGCTTTTAATATATTTAATATTAATTAATAAAATTATTATAGCATATATGCTAAAAAAAGCGTATTATAATGCGACTAATAAATAATAAATATATAAAAAGTAGTTTATATATAAAAAAACCTATAAAGCGTAGCTATAAATAAAAATAAAAAAAGCGTACCGCATATAATATAATATAAATAAAGCGTATAAATATATTTAAGCCACTATATTTAAAAGCTATTTTTAATAATAATTATTTTATTTTATTTAAAACAGTGGTAAAAAAAGCTTAATTAAAGTAAACAGTGCTTAAATAATATAAAAATATAAAAAGTGGCGGTATGCCGGTACGTAGGTCAGTAGTCGCAGTAGCTTTATAAAATAATGCCTAAATTTTAAAAAGTAATATTAAAAGATTATTTTAATTTACCGTTTT
This sequence comes from Nemania sp. NC0429, assembly GCA_022578495.1. Taxonomy (NCBI): domain Eukaryota; kingdom Fungi; phylum Ascomycota; class Sordariomycetes; order Xylariales; family Xylariaceae; genus Nemania; species Nemania sp. NC0429. Next base: position 14,769 of record MU392338.1, on the reverse strand, counting down.
AATTCTAATTATATGCCAGGCTTTTATACCTGTTCGGCTAATAATTAACAGTTAGTTATGGCTTGTTTAGCAACTCCGATTATATTTAAATATTTTAATTAATTTCTAACTGGTCGCCGATTATTCGGCGATTTATACCTATATTTAAATACTTTAACTAGTTGCCGACTATTTAGCGACCCACGCTTATATTTAAATATTATATATATATATAGATATTTTTTTATATATATATAAATATTTTTATATGTTTTTTTATATTATTTCTTTTTTTTAAAATGTTAGTCTTTAACATTTTATATTATCGCCGACCGTATTATCGCATATAAAGGTTTATATAATATATATGCACTAAAATATAGTTAGCTTTATTGCTGCAAAAGTTAGCGTTATAATTATTTTTTAGTTTAAATAGTAAATATTGTTTATATATGCACTATAGTTAATAATAATATAAATAATAGTTTTTTTTTATATTATTTAGTCGCTTATTTATTATAGTTATTATTTGCGTAACTTTATATATATATATATATATTTTGCCCGGCTAGTAATAAATAAAATTTTTATTTGCAGTTTTTTTTTTTTTTTTTTTTTTTTTTATAGTTTTTTTTTTTTAATTTTTAACTGTATTACGTCTACTTTTTATATTATTATTTACTTTATTATTTTTTTTTTTAACCTCTAATTATTTTATAACTATAATAGCTTATAATTATAATAGTTTTTTATAAAATTTAAATTATAAATTTTTAATAATATCTTATAGCTTATAAGCTCTGTTTACTAGCAGTTTTTATTATATTTTTACTGCTTTTTAGCTTATGTTTAATAATAAAAAGCTATCGCTAAGCTTTTACGCTTTTTTTTTTAAATTAGTTTTTATTTTAATAATTATAAGCTAGCTAATAATAATTATAGTTTTATTAGCAATAATAATAAGCTTTTTTAACTTTTTAAACGTTTTAATATAGTCGGCCTGTTTTTTTTTAATAGTCGTTTTTTAATTAGCGCTTTATTATTTATTTTTTATATTTTTTTTAATTTTAATTAGCTTACTATAATTAAATAAAAATATATTAAAATTAGTTAATAATTTCCGCTTATTATTAATTGCTATATAATCGCTGGTCTTTTAATTACTATACCGCTTTAGCCTGCCACGCCTAGTGGCAGTCGCTATATAGTCGCCGGTTTTTTATTTGCTATGCTATTTTAGCTTACCACGCCTAGTAGTAGTCGCTATGCGGTCGCCGGCCTATTATCCGCTTTTTATTCTCTAACTTATAAGTTTATTTTTAATTCCGTTTGCTATAGCTTTTATAATAATTATTATATATAAAATAAATTTTTGCTATTAAAAGCTATATATATTAATTTTTATAGCTATATTAATTTTATAGCTAAATTAGCTTTAAAGCGATTTTAAACCGGTGGCCTTTTTATAATTACATTATTTTCGCGCTTTAACCGCTTTATAATAAAACAGCCCTAAGCTTTTAAAAGTAAAAGTAGTTTTATAATAACGTCTGCTATTACTGATCGACCTATAAAAAAAAATTTAAAAATTTAAAAAATAAAAACAAAACTATAGCAATGCTTAATAATTTATTATTAAATAATCGCAATTTAAACAGTAAAAATAACGATTTTAATTTTTTTAATAATTAAAATTTTAATAATATATTAAATAATAATTTAAATAATAATTTTATTTATGCTAAGTTTATCGCCGCTTAGTTAGCGCTTAATTTAATATTTTTTTATTAAACTGTTTTTAAAAAAATATCTTTTTAATAAGCAAAAAAAATAAACTTATTTTAATTGCTAAATAGTTAATAATAATAATATAAAAATTATTATTTATGCTAATATGCTTTATAATATATATATTATTAAAATATATAATAATTTTTATATTTATTACATTTATTTAATCGATTTTATTTTTAATATTAAATGCATTTTATATACTTATAACTATTAAATTTATTTTTTTATATATTTTCCGATTTTTTTTTTATTTATTGCCGACTTATTTTATTTAAATATTAAAAAGTTTTATAAATACTATTTAATATATTATTAAATTTAGCGTAATTTTTTATAACTATATTAAATAAATCGCCGAGCGTTTATAAAATAATTAGTTTTATATAACTATAAAGCATGCTAAAAAGTTTAATTGCTATTTAAATGCTTTTAAAAAGGCGGGTTTTGCTTTTTATAAAGCTATTTAAAAAAAAAAGCGTGCCGTTTTTATAGCTTTAAACTTTAAACGGCTTATAGTTATTTAGGCCAAAACTATAGCCATTTATTATTTTTTAACCTTTTAATTAGACTTTTATTTAATAAGTTTTTTTATAATTAGCTATCGTTTATTAACTAGTTATTAATTAATTATAATTAGCAAACTGCTGCCGGTACTTTTATTAATATAAAAAAAGCTTATTACGCTTTAATTGCCGTATAGCCCGAGTATTTTTATAATTTAGCTATATATTTTTATTTAAATTAATATATTTAAAAATTATTTTTTAACTTTGCTTTTAATTCTGTTAAAATTAATTAATTATAAAAGTTTTGCTAAAACCGTGCCGAGTTTTTTAATTTTAATATGCTATTTTAAATAAAAGTTAGTAAAAATATCGTTAGTTTATTAGCAAATGCTTTTTTAAACTTTATTTTTTATATTTTATAAAAAACTTTAAAGCGCAAGCGTTGGGGTTTTATTTTTTAATTATTAATATTGCTAAAAAAATTTTTTTATTTAGCGACCGATTTTCGTATTAATAGTTTTTATATTTTATATATATAACAATTTATAGTTTTTTTATCTATTTATCGTTATTATATCGGCGGTTATTACCGACTTATCGCTAACCTATGCTAAAATAAAGTTTTTGCTTATAAGTTACGCTTTTATTTTGCTAACTATATATTAAAAAAATAGCGATCTTATGCCGACCTGGCTATTATACCGGTTTTATATACTTTTAGTTTTTATTAACTATATGCGCTATATTTTTTATAATTAGTTGCTGGCCTTAGTGCTATTAATATTTAATTTTAATTTTATTTTATAACGTTTTTTATTTATTATTTAATTATTTTATTTTAATTATAATTAAAGCAGATTATTTTATTTAACGTGCGTTTTTTTCGCTTTTTATTTATATTTTGCTAAAAAACTTTTTATATTAATAAAATACTTTAATAGCTTTTATATATTATACTTTATAAGCTAATTTTTTTATTTAATTAAGTATTTTATTTTGCTTTAGTTATTTTGGTAGCAGATAATATTTTTTATTACTTATTTTTTTTGTTTATTTTTTAGTTTTAAAAGCGTTAATAAATTATCGCCCGCTTAACCCTCCGTTTACGGTTTTAATAATAAAATAAAAAATATATTATAAATTTTCGAATATTTTTTTAATAGTTTTATTTAGTATATTTAAAATCCGATTTTATTTTTAATTTTTATTTTAATATAAATAAGTGCTAGTTTTTTTTATATTTAAACTGAAAATATGCTATAAAAAAGCCGACGGTTTATTTTAATTAAAACTTTATTAGCGTTTGTCGCTTATTATAGTTTTTTTTTATAGTTTAAACAGCGTTTGCTTAATGTTTATTAAACGCTTTTTATATAGCTATAGTATATTAAAGCTTTTTTTTTATACTTTATACTTTTAATTATAAATATTTAAATATAAACTTAATAATTTTTAGATAATATTTATATAGCGCTTTAAATAGCGAGCACCTAATAATAATATAAGTGCTATTATTATATGCAAATTTTATTTTTAATAAAATTCGAGCTTAAATATTAAGTTTGCTTATAGCGTAAATTTATAAATATTTTTTTAATATTTAGTAAATTTGTTTTGTTTGCTTATTTATTTAGGGGTGCTATATAATAAATAGTCGCTGTTAAATCTTTTGTTTATTATAAAAATCTTTTTTAAAATTAGCTTATAATAAGTTTATTTTTATTATTTATAATGCTTTTTAAAGATTTAAAACGGCATTTTATTTATTTATATAATATTTAAATAAATTTTGCTATAATTAGCGTTTTAATAATAAATATAAATAATGCAGTTTTTATAAACTAGTTAATAATTATTAAAATAGCGTTATAAGCTATACCGTCTGCTTTAGTATATATAGATAATCTAGTAATAAAATTAAAACTAATTTTTTAAAACAGTTAATTTAATAAAAATAGCAATTATAATTTTTTATATAGCTTATGTTTTAGCTTTTATATGCCGTTATATATTTAGCACTTAGTAATATAATTTTAAACGTTTTATTTTAGCTTTTTTTAATAAAACTTTTATTAAAATAGTTCGGCAGTTTTATTTTTTTTTATATAACTAGCTTTTAAATTATTATAATATTAATAAATTAGCTGTCGGCGTAGTGCTTTTTAGTTAGGTATTATTAAGCAGTTTTTAAATAAAAAAGCGTTTTTTTAATTAATATAATAGCTTTTTTTATGCTAATATAACAGCAAATAATTTTTATAAATGTTATAATATTAAAGTTTTTAGCTTATAATTTTTTAATTATATTATAAAACTTTTAAAATATTTTAATTAAAATATTATTTTATTTTTAGCTAGCTTTTTAGCTATAAAATATAAAATATATTAATTATAAATAATAACTTTAGCGTTGTTTTTTTTAATGCGGTTATAATATAGTTAGCGTTTAATTATTATAACCGGGTTACCGCCGATATATAAGCCGTTATAGCCGTGCATATCCGGTAAGCGGGGCATTAATATTTATACTTTTTATTTATAATATTTTTAAAGCCGTTTATAACTATATAATAAAAGTATAAGCTTTTATATACTTTTAAATTAGCTATTTAAGCTATTAGTGCAAAAAACTCCAGCTTAAGCTATTTTTAAAACGTTTTTTAAAAAATAAAAAATATTTAATTTAACGTTTTTTATACTTTTTTTTTTATATAAGCCTGCTAAAACTTATTATATTTTAATAAATAGCTTTTTAATTAATTATAATTTCTTTTATAATATAAATATTATATCGCTATATTAGATTTCGCTTGCCATATAGTCGGAACGTTTAAATATATTATTTATAAAGTTTATAATATTTAAGCGATATTTTATTTTAAAATTAAACTAAGCTAACCGGTATATTTACCGTGCTAGTCTTTTTTAAAGATCTTTTGCCGGCAAATCGACCATATTTTATAATATTATATGGTCTGTTTATACTATAAAAATGCAAATAATATTTTTAAAATATTATTTTTAATATTTACAGCTTTTTATAATAGCTAAAAGTTTTTATTATTTAGTAGCTTATTAAGTTTCGATATTTATAAACTTTTATAACTAATATACGACTAAGCGCTACTCGTTTTTATATAATTAAAATAAAATGTTTAAAATAGTTTTAATTAATATATTTATTTTTATTTGCATTTTTAGCTAATTATTTTAATATTAAAAAATCGTTATAAATATAAACGCGTTTTTAATTTTATTAAATGCTTATTCTGCAGCTTTTAGCTATTTAAACTCGACTTAATTAATAAAATTTTTTTTTTAATAAGGCGATAATTAGTGCTATAATATGCGAATATTTTATAATAAATTTTTAATAAAAATTTATAAATTTAAAAAACATTTAAATATTATAAATTAATTATAAAAATTTTTATTTTTAAATTATTATTATATGCCGGCTATTTATTTTAATGCTTTTAATATTAATAATAAATTTTAAAAAATTTATTTTTATTTTAAAAAATTTATATTTAAATAGCTTTATAAAAAGTTAATATTATTTTAACTTTTTATAAACTAGTTAAAAGTATATTTTATGTTTTTTTTAATATTTAAAAAGATTATAATATTATTTAAATATATTATATAAATATAATCTATTAAACCGGCTAATGCTTTGTGTATATATGCTTAAAATATTACTAAAGCGTTAATTAACCCAAATAGTATAACTATATATTTAAAATAACCGTATTATGTTCGAAAAGCGGTTTTTTATTTATCGCCTAGTTTAATATAAATATAATAATAAACGTTTTTTAAATTTAGCTTAAAAAATTTTTTTATAAACTTTAGTTAGTTTATAATTTTTAAAATTAATAAAAAAAAATATTTATTTTTTGCTATTACTTTGTTTAAACTTTTATAGTTTATATAAAGCTATATTATTTTATTTTTTTTAAGTATAAATAATATTAATGCGCCTGCATTTGCTTTAAAATATTAAATTCGCTTTAAGCATTAATTTTTTTTAAATACTTTTTAAGCATTTTTTATTAAGTTTTTATTATAAAATAAATTAGCTTAAACGGCACTTTAGCCTTTTTAACTAAGTTAATAGTATATTTAGCTTTTTTTAGCGCAGGCAATTTTTTCGTATTTTATTTAAAATAAATCTGTTAAAACTTTTTTAAATATTTAAGCAGGTTTATAATTTAATTTTTATTAATTTTTAAATTATTATTAATATTTTTAAAAAATAGCTTTTTTTTTAGCTTAATATTTATAAAATTAATAATAAATGTTTGTTTTTTTTTAAATATATTATAAGCAAATTTTTTAAAGTTAATTTTTTTAAACTTTTTAAAATATTACTTATTTAAAGCGGTATTTAAAATAATTTTTATTTATTTTATTTTAAATTAAAATAATAAAAACTTAAGTGCCGACTAGTTATGTTTAATTATAAAAAAAATCTATATAATAATTTTATAAACTTTTTTAGCATTAGTTATTTTTAATATTATTTTATATATTTTTAAACATTTAATTTAATTTTTACTAAACTTTAATAAACATAGGATTAAAATATCGACTAATTAAAGTTTTTTTTATATAAAGTTTTTATAAACAGTGTTTATTTATACTTTAGTGTTTATATTTGCTATAACGTTTTTTAGGTTATAATCGCTATTTAATAAAAAAACCGCTAAAATATAAAATAATTTATTTATACTATATGCCCAAAATTTTTTAGCTAAAATAAATTAAATATATGCTATTTTAGCTTATTTTTTAGCTTTTTTTTAACATTTAACTATTTAATGTTAATATTTTATATATATTTAAAATATATTAAAATTAAAAGCTATATTTTAATTATTTGCTAACTTTTTGCTTAAGCATTATTTTGCTGTTTTTATTTGCAGTTTTAAACGATATGTTTAATTTTTTTATAATAGTAGCATATAAATAGTTATTTTTATAAACTTTATATTAACTTGCTTTAATCGGAGTTTTATTAACGATTTTTCTACTTTTATAACCTGCCGCGTTTATTAATTTAAAAGTTATTTATAAAAGCTTTTTATTTTAGCTGCTCGTTTAAATATGGCTTTTTTATAAATTTGTTTTTATTTTATATGCTTTACTGCTTTTTAGCTTTATAAAATAAAATAACCGCATTTTAAATAGCGACTTTATACTAATAATTAAATATAAGCTTAAAATTATTTTTAAATTAATATTTTTTTTTTAGCTTATGTACTATTATTTGCTATTTAAAAATTTTTTTTAAAATAACTTATTTTTTTTATTACATTTTTATTAGCTAAGTTTAAAAAGTATATTTAAACAGTTTTAAATCGACGTTTTTTTATTAAATAAACTTTTAAAATTTTTTTAATTTAGCTTTTTATTTAAATTCGTTATATATTAGCGTTTTATAATATAATTTTTAATTAGTTTAAATATTAAAAGCGACTTAGCTAAACGCTTATAATATTTAAATTGCGTTATTATATTTTAGCTTTTAGCTATTGCTTTTTTTAATTATAGCAATTTAATTTTTAATTTTAGCAGCTATTACTTTTATTATAAGCCGCTTATAATTATAGCTAAGCTTTTTTATATTATTTTTAATTACTAAACGACTAGCTAAAACGTTTAATAAGCTTATTAATTATTAATTTAGCTAAATATTTTAAACTATTAGCTGTTATACTTACGTTAGCATTTTATTAACTAGCGGCTTTAAATTATTTAAAAATTATAAGCTAGTTTATTTTTAATTTAATAAATTATTTATTAAACCGGTTGCTAAAAAATTTTTAAGTTCTAGTTATAATATGCCGCTACTTAATAACCTTTTATTAAGTTTACTGCGGTCGTTTAGCAATTGCATATTATTATACATCGTTTTTATTAATAATTATTTAAACATTATATTATAAATTTTTAATATAAAAATTAAAAAGTATAAAAAGTGACGGTATGTTAATACATAGGTTAATAATTATAATAGCTTTATAAAATAATGCTTAAATTTTAAAAAATAATATTAAAAAATTATTTTAATCTACTGTTTTAATTCTAATTATACGCCAGGCTTTTATGCCCGTTCGGCTAATAATTAGCAGTCGGTTATAGCCTGTTCGGCAACTCTAATTATACTTAAATATTCTAATTAATCTCTAACTAGTCGCCGACTATTTGGCGATCTATACCTATACCTAAGTACTTTAACTAATTGCTAACTATTTAGCGACCTACGTTTATACCTAGGTACTCTGTATATACATAGGTACTTCTATATGTCCTTTTATAAAAAAACCGCTAAATAAGCTAAAACTTATAACATATAAGCTTTAAACGGCTTAACTTTTTTTAATTTTAAATAAAACTTAAACAGAATAATAATAGCTAGCAGTTTTAAAAATAAAACGGATATATTAGCGGCTAAAATTTTTTTTATTATAAGCTAACTTTTTTAATATTTTTTAGCGGTATAAATATAAACCTATATACCGAAAATATATAAATTAGCTATAATATATATTATTAAATATTTAGTTTATTTTAAAAAAAGTCGGACTATAAAAAGCTTTAAGCTTTAACGGCCTACTAAATATTTTATTTAAAGCTTTAAGCTTTTTTTATAAAAAAACGCTTTAATAAATAAATACTGCTATTTTTTTTTTTAAATAAATAGCTAATATAATAAAAACAAGCTTTTAAATTAAACATTATTTAAAAGTTTTTTAAACTATATATATAATAATATTAAATAAAAATAAGTTATAAATAAATTTAATTAGCTTATAAAAATTAATTATACTGTTTAATATAATTAATAAACTAATTAAAGCTAAACTAGCTTTAAAATTATAATATATAATAATAATATATAATTTTTTACTGTTAAAATAAATAAAAAACCGTTTAATATAGTCGATAAAAATAATTTTATATTTTATTATTTTTATAATAAAGCATATATAAGCGGCTTAAAAGCAAATTTTTATATTAAGCTTAAATATTATAAAAGCTTTTAATTTATTAGTTTATAAAAAGCTATTAAATATTTTTTAAAAAATAAGCTTTTTAAAATAGCTTATTTAATAAATATAAAGTTTTTTATTAAATAAAATAATTATTTTTATTTTTAATAAAAATAAAACTATGCTAATTAAATTTAAGCGAACATTTTATAAAAATTACTGTTATTATTTATATTATTTATATTATATATAATATTATTATATAATGCTTTATAACTAATTAAAAAGCTATAAAAAATAGTATATATAAATAATTTTAATTTATTAGCCGCCGGTAAAATAATAAAAAATATATATAAAATTTTTAAAAAAGTATATATTAAATATTTAAAATAAAATAAAAACAACGACTTTTATTTTAATTTATTATAATATTATATTATTTATTTTAATAAGCTAAAAAAGCTAAAGTTAATTTAATAAATTAAAATAAACGGTTATAAAATTAAACTAAAAATATTTATTAAAATATTAAAAGTAATATTAAATAAAAAAATATTATAAAAGCTTTTAAATAAAGCTAAAAAAATAAATATATATAATTAAATAGCTAATTTATTTTATATAAAAACTAAACTTTATTTAATTATGCTTTATTTATATTATAATAATTAAAATAGCGATAAGTTATAAATTAATCGCTTAATATTAAATAACGGTATAAAAAGCCGACTAAAAAAAAAAGCTTTTTAAAAGCTTTATAAACTGTTTAAAATAAATATTTTTAAACAGTTATTAAAATATATAAAAACGTTCGAACAGTAAACTTTAAATTAAAAGCTTTTATTTTATTAATTAATTTATAGTTTATTAACTATATTATATATTATTATTATAAATTAAATAGCTCGCCGTTTAGCGAATATATTATAAAAAAATATAAATAATTAATAAAAATAGTATATAGTTTATATTTATAAAACCTTTTTTTTAAATAGCTATAGCTAAATAATATAATAAAAAATATATAAACAATTTTAAATATATAAAAAAACTTTTTTAAAAAATATATAAACTTATTAAATTTAAAAAAAAACCGGTTAAAACGTTAAACTATTAAATTTTTATAAGCTAATGTTTATATAGCAAATAAAATAGCGTTTAAAAAACTATAAAGCGATAAAATAAATATATAGCATTATTTAAAAGCTTTTAAGCTAAACCGTTTTATATAAATATAAAAGTTTATATAAAATAAATAATTTAATAATTATTTAATTTTATATTAAATATATAAAATTAATAAATTATTTAATAAAATATAAAGTTTTAAAAATAATAATATTTATATATAAGTATAGCTAAATATTAAAAACGGTAGCTTATATATTAAACTAATGCTTAATTTATATAAATATTAAAAAGCTATAAAAAAAGCAATTAAAATTTTTTTTTAATTATAAAGCGTTAAAAAATATAAAAAATATAAAAATTTTAAACTATTAACATATAATATAACCTACCAGATTATATGAGCTAATAAATCGCTATTTTAATTTTCGTACGCACATTTTTTAAATATTAATTAATTAATAACTAATAATGCCTTTATTATATAAAAAAATATATATAATATAGCTTGCATTATAAGCTATAAAATGTAATAAAAAACCTTTTTTTTAGCGCGCTATAATAATATATAATGTGTTATATTTAATATTATATGCTTAGCACTATAATTATATAGTAAAAGCAGTTATGCACATTTTTAGCCGAAAATTTATAAAATATAAAAAGCAAACTATTATATAATATATAATAAACTTAGTTTTATAATCGTTTTTTTTAATTAAATAATGTTAAAAATATAGCGAATTTTTTATATATATATATAATATAACTATAGTTAGCATTAACTAGGTTTTAAATTTTATATAATAATAATTTAACTTTTAAATATATTTTTATTAAAAAATAGATTATTAGTAATTTTTTTATAAAAATTTTAATATATATTAAAAATGGTATATTTTTATATAATTAATAATTATTAAATTTAATATTTTTAAAAAAAATATTTATAATTTTAATAAAACTAGCTTAATAATAATTAAAATAACGGCTAAAATAATTATTATAACTTTTAATTAGCGCAAATAATTAAAATTTATATATATAAATAATTAAAAATAATTATTAATAATTTAAAATATTAAATTATATAGCTTTATAATTTTTTTATATATTATTTTAATAATAAAAAACTATTTTTTATTATAATATAAAAAAACATTTTATTATTTAACTAAGTTATTATAATAATTAAAAACGGTTAAATAATAAATAAATAAAGTTTTAATTAAATTTAACATTTTAATAAATATATTATTTATTATATAAAAAGTATTTATTATTTTTTAATTTTTAATAGCTATAAAAGCTATTATTTTATTAAATTTAAATTATATGCTAAAAAATATAATATTATTATTTTTTATATGCCTGCTTATTTATTATATTATTTTTAACTTTTTAATATTAATTATTTTAGCTTATTAAAATGCGTATATATAAAAAAATTAATAAATTAGCCTGGCTATATATTATTTATATTATAAAAAAAGATTTTTTTATTATATTTTATAAAATATATAAAGCTTTTATAATTAAATTAAATATTTAAAAAAGTTTTTAAAGCATTAAATTAATTTTATATAATTTAAATTATATAGTTTTATAGTTTAAAATAAAGTTATTAATTAAAACGCCGTTTAAATTATTATTATTAGCTAAAAAATATTTTATTTTTTGTTAATTATAAACTTTATATAATATTAAAAATATTAAATTTTAAGCTAATTATATTTAAAAAAAGGTTATATAATGTTAAAATAGCTTATTAAAAAATTTTTAAAAAGTAATTAATTAAATTATAAAAAATATAACTATATTTATATATAAAGTTTATTTATTAAAAAAAAATGTTATATTTTATATAGCTAATTATAAATTTAGCTAATATTATTATATAAAAAACAAACATATTTAAAAAAAAAAGATTTTTTATTATATAAAAAAAATAATATATTAAAATAAAATAAGCTATAAATATATAAATTTTATAAAAAGTATATATAAGTAGTTATTATATAAAAAGTAATTTAGCGCGCATATAAAAATATAAAATATACGGCGAGCCCGGGCATAATGCGCGCACTTATTAAAACGTTATAAAAACGTTTAATAAAAATATATTTAATTAAATTTAATTAATTTAATATATTATAATTAAATTATTTTAATTATATATATAAAAATATTAAAAAATATTTAATTAGCTTATATATTTAATTAGCTTATATTATATATTAATATAAAAAAATTTATATTATTAAATAATCCGGGTATATTATATTTTTTTATAATAAATAAAATAAAATTTTTATATATGCTTTAATAATAATTAAAACTAATATTTATTATTAAGCTTTTTAGCATATAATAAGCGCATATATTAAAATAGTTATAAAAATATGCAGTTATTAATAATTAAAGCATAGCTTTTAAACGTTTTTTTAAAATGCAGGCTAAATTTAAATTAGCAACTTTTTATATATAAATAAAAATAATATTTATATATAAAAAGCAATTAAACGTATAATTACTACATTATTATACTTATAAACTAATTTAATAAAATTAAAACGTTAAAAAAATATTTATTTTTTTATAATATTATTTATTTATTATTAAATAAATTTTTATTTATAATTAATTTTATTTAAAAAGCTAAAAGCTAAAGCTATATAAAAGTTTATAATAATTTTTTTTTATATTTTAATATAAAAAAACAGCTATAAAAAAATAATAATTATAAAATTAAAAATAAAATATAATAAATAAAAATAATAAAAGTGGTTAAAAACTATATTTAAATAAATTAGCATTTAAATAAATAAAATATTTTATTATATAATTTATTAGTTAATATTATAGCTTTATATTTAAATATTTAAATATTTAAATAAATTAGCGTTTAAATAAATAAAGTGTTTTATTATATAATTTATTAATAAATTTAATTAATTAGTTTATTATTTAATAACGAATTTAATTACTAATTTAATATATAGCAGTTAATATAATATATAACAGTTAACCTAATATGTTATATAAAATCTAATATATAGCATTAAATTAAATATATTATAATAAATTTAATATATTATAATAAAATAAATATATTATAATTATAATAATAAAAAAATAAATAAAAGCTAAATATAATTTAATTAATTAAAAGCTTTAAAAAGCTAAATAAAATAAAGCAAAAAATATTAATTATTAAATAAATAAAATGTTTTATTATATAATTTATTAATTAATTTAATTAATTAGTTTATTATATAATAATTAATTTAATTATTAATTTAATATATAGCAGTTAATCTAATATATAGCAGTTAATATAATATATTATGCTTTCGTTTTTAATATAAATAAGTATAATTAAAATAAAATAAAGGTTTTTTTTATTTTAAAATTTTTTTTTTACGTCAGATTTTATAATTAAAATTTTTTTTATTTAAACTTAGTTATTATTACCTATTTAAAAAATAAAAATTTATATTAAAAAGGTAGGTTTATAAGGTATTTAAATATAATAATATATTAATATAAAAGTATATATACTTTCCGCCTTATTTTATTTAGCTTTTTATAGCTTTTAATTAATTAAATTATATTTAATTTTTTTATTATTATAGTTATAACAGCATAGCTAAAATAAAAACAGTTTTTTACTGCTTTTTTTATAATATATTTAATTAACTATAATATATTAAATTAACTATAATATATTTAATTTAATATTATATATTAAATTTTATATAATGCTTTCGTTTTTAACGTAAAAAAGTATAACTAAAATAAAATAAAGGTTTTTTTATTTTAAAAAATTCTTTTTGCTATAAATTTTATAATAAAAAATTTTTTTTATTTAGGCCTAGTTATTATTATTTATTTAAAAAAAATCCGTATTAAAAAAGTAGATATTATAAATATTTAAGTATAACAGTATATAAATACCAGGGTATTAATACCTTTTACCTTATTTTATTTAGCTTTTAAAGCTTTTAATTAGCTAAATTATATTTAGCCTTTATTTATTTTTTTATTACTATTATTATAATAGCATTATTAAAATAAAAAGCGGTTTTTTACTGTTTTTATTATAATATACTTAGTTAATTATAATATATTTAATTAACTATAATATATTTAATTAACTATAATATATTTAATTAACTATAATGCACCTGCTTTACCGCAATATATTAAATTTAATACTATATGCTAAATTTTATATAATATATTAAATTAATTATTATATATTATATTAATAATTAAATTAATTATTAAATAATAAACTAATTAATTAAATTAATTAATAAATTATATAATAAAAGATTTTATTTATTTAACTGCTAGTT
>MU392337.1:5278-37759 GCA_022578495.1 Nemania sp. NC0429 | reverse complement strand
ATTATAATTATTAATTTAAATGTAAATATATAAAAAAACACTTTTATAATTAAAATAAAAGCTATTAGCTTATAACTAGCTTTTAATTATAATAAAATAAAATAAGCTTTTAAAAAAAAAAAAAAAAAAAAAAAAGCTAATAGTTTTTGCTTTTATTATAGCTAATAAAGCTATTTTATTAATAAATGTTTAATAGCTGCTATATAAAGACCGAACTTTATAAAAGCCGCTAGCATTTAAATTATTTTTTAAACTATACTTTTTTTAAAAAAATATAATAAAAAATCGGATTTAAAAAAAATAGTTTTTATTTATTATTATAAATAAAAAAAAATAAAAAAACTAATTTTTATAAATTTAAAAATAAAAATATAATATTATATAAATAAAACATTTTTTATAATAAATTTAATATATAATAAAATTATAATTATAAAAACTTTAATTAATTAAAGCTATAAATATATACTCGTTATAAATAGCTTTTTAGCTAAGCGTTTATAAATATTATATATTTTAATTATTTTAAAATAATTAAAAAAAATAATTATAAAATAAAAGCTAATTTATAAAATAGCTTATTTAAAAATAAATATAAATAGTTATTAATAATAAATTTCGATATATATAATGCTAAAATAATAATATAATTTTATTTTAAACAAGCTTTAAATAAAAAAGTTAAAAATTATTTATATAATTTAAAAATATATAATTAATATTAAAAAAATAAAAAGTTTTAAAATATAAAAAAGCTATATATTTAAAATAAAATAATTAATTTAAATTATAAAAATAAAAATATTAAAAAATATAGTTTTTAAAATAAAAATATATAAGCTTTACCGCTTTAAAGCCGCTAATATTTTAATATTTGCAGTTATTTTAGCGGACATTATAAAAGCATTAGCGTTTAAAAATTCTATTTTTATAAAAGCTAAGTTTTTTAAAAAAAATTAAAACTTTAAAAAGATTTTTTATTAAAAAAAAATAATAAACTGTTTTTTTATTATTTAAAAATAAATTATAAATTTTTTTTTTAAAAAATAAAAATAATAAAAAGCATTTAATATTTTAAAGCTTTTTTTATAAAATATTTAAAAATAAATTAATTATTTTATAAAAAACTTTAATTAAGCTATTTAATAAAAGCTATATATAAGCTAATCGCTTTTTAGCTAAAGCTTTTATATTATTTATTAAAAAAATAAAAAAAAGTTTAAAGTTTTATATAAATTATAAAACGTTTAATGCTATTATTTAAACAAATAAATATTTGCTTTTTTTAATTAAAAAAATATTAGCTAACTTTTTAAAAGCTAAATAATTTATTAAATTAAATATATAAACAGCTTTTTATAAGCTATATATTTAAAAAATAAATAAATAAAAAATAGCTTTTTATATTAAGTTTAGTTTATTTAAATAGCTAATAATTTTATTAAAGTTTTTAAAAGCTTTAATAACGTTTTAACGCTATATTAATAAAGCTTTTTGCTTTTATTTAAATATATTTGCTTTAGCTTATATTAATAATATATTAATTTAAATAAATAATTTTAAAGCTAATTATATAATAAAAATAAAGCTAATATTAAATGCATTAAAAGCTATTAAATTATATTTAAATATTAATAAATATAAATTTATAATTATATTAATTAAATATTTAAAATTTATTATTAAAATAAAAATTAACATTAAAATAGATTTTAAAAAAATAAAAACTATTTATAAATAAAAAGCTTTTAAATTGTTTAAAAATATAAAAAGCTTTTTAAAATTTATAAACTTTTATTGCTAGTTTATTTTAAATTATTTTAATTTAGCAGCACCGCTTATTAAGTTAATATAAAAAAAATACTGTTTAAATAAAGTTTTTAAAAAAAAGCAGCTTTTAAAAAGCTTAAAGCTTTTTTTATTAAAAAATATATTTTAGCTTAGTTCGATTTTAAAAAACCTATAATTTTTAAAATAAACTATTTAAAAGCGGTATATAAAAAATGCTTATTTTAAAAAAATAAATAAAAACTTTTTTAATTAATAGTTTATTATTTTTAAAAGCTTTTATAAATAAAAAATAATTATAAAATTTATAATAAAAAGCTTTTAATAATTATTAGCTATATAAAAGCATAAAAAAGCAAGCTTAAAAGTTTAAAAAAACTATTTTTAGTTTTTTTAAATTATAAAAATTTAAAATATTTTATAACTATTAAATAGCTTTTTAAATAATAAATTAAATAAATAAAAAAAATTTTTATTTTAAATTTATGCTTTTTTATTATATAAAAGCTAATAATTAATAGCTAAATATATTTTTTTTAAAAAATAAAACTTTTTTTTAAATATAAATAAAAATATTTTTAAAAAAAAGTTTATTTTTTTATATAATAAGTTATTATTGCCTAAGCTAAAATACAGCTTATAATTAGCTTTTATAAATATATCCTTTATAAACGAAATTTTTTCGAACGTTTAGCTTGCCGGCTATTAAATATATATATATATAAATTTATAAAAAAATTAAAATACTGCGATTAAGCAGAGCAAAAGCTATAAAATAGCTTATAAAGCTATAAAAAAAAAGTTTTTTTTTTTTAATTTAAAAATTAATAATAAACTGTTAAACGTTTTTATAATAAAATGTTAAATAATTATTAACAGCTTTTTTTATTATTAAAAGTATATATAAGTATTAAATTTAAAGCCGCTTTAAACTAGCTTAATTTAAAATTATTATAATTTTTTTTTATAAATTATTTAAATAAAAATATAATATTTATAATTTTTAGCTAAAGCTATTTTTAGCTAAGTATATATTAAATAATGTGCTATTTTATAAATAATTATAATATTTATAAAAATAAAACAGTATAGCAAAAAAAAGCAAAAACTAGTAAAATTTTTATTTATTTTAAAGCAGTTTTAAAGCGAAATTTTAATTGATTTTATAATTAATTTATTAATAATAAGCTTAAATAATTTTTATTTATTATAATTATTATAAACTAGCTAATAAAAGCTATAACTTTTAAAGCTATAAAATTTATAAATATAAAAGCTTATATTAAACGGTTTATTAACTGCTAGTAGCGTTATTATAGCTTTTTAAAAGCTATTATTAATAATTAAAGTTTTAATTAAATAAGCGCTTTTTAAATTTAGCTATATAAATTAATAGGTATAAAGTAGCGATTAAATATAATATATTATTTTAAAATAAATAAAGCTATAAAAAAAATAAATTAAAAAATATTAGCTTATTTTTATATTTTTATAATTTATATACAGCTAAATTAGTTATGCTTTTTTTTAAAATAATATTAGCAATTAATAATAAAAACTTTTTAATAATAAAACTAAGCTTATTTTTTATTTAATATAAATTTTATATAGCTTTTATTAAATAAATAAAGCATTTAAAAATATTAGCGTATAAACTAAAAGCTTTTATTAAAACTTTTATTTAAAAATTATAAAATATTTAAAAATTTATTTAAGCTGTTATAACAGCTGTTTAATAAAAAATAAAAAAAGCAGCTAATAAAAAGCGCTTTTTTATAAAACGCTATAAAATAAGCGACTAAGTTTAGCTTAATTTTAAAAATATTAAATTAAATTAACTATTTAAAAAGTTAGCATAGCTTTATTTTAAATATTAAATTATTAAAATAATAAATTTATATATAGTTAAATTTAACGTTTTTAAAAAAATAATAAGCCGTTTTTATATAAATTTATTATAAAAAGCTATAATAAACTTATTATTTTTTTAAAAAATTTTAAATTTTTAACTTTTAATAATTTTATTAAATAATAATAAATACTAAATAAAAAGCATATTATAAACAAAGATTAAAAAAAAAACTAATTTAAAAATAAATATTAATTAAATAAAAAAGCTATTAATAATTTATATAAAAACTTATTAAATTTTTTATAAATATTAAAGCTTTTAATAAATTTAAAAATAAATATAAAAATGCTTATTTATATAACGGCTTTTTAGCGCTGTTTAAAAATTAAAAAATAAAAAAACTAAAAAAAAACTAATATTTATTTATTAAAAAATAAAATAATAAACTATTTTTTTATTATAAAATTATTTATTATTAATATTTATTTAAATATAAAAAAAGTAAATAATTTTTAAAAAAGCATTTATATATAAGAATTTTTATTTAATTTATTAAAAAATTTTTAATTTTAAATAAAAAGCTGTATATAAGCTATATAAAAATATTTTTTTTTTTATTAATTAATAAATTTTTATTATTAATAAAGCTAAATAGCTGTTTATTAGCGTATTTATAAGTATTAATCTGTTTTTAAGCGCTATTTAAGCTTAAAATAAGCAAAGCTATAGCAGTTACTTTTTTTTAAAAAAAAAAACTAAAAACGAGCTGTTACTGCATTTAGTGTAAATGTTATATAAAAACTGCTTTTATATAATTTTAATAAAAATAAAAAAAAAATATTTTTAAAAGTTAAAATTTTATATTGTTTGCTTTAGCGCTATTTATTAATATAAAATAAGCCGTTTAAGCTTAAAAATATATTAAATATATTAAAAACGAATTTTTTTTATATTAAAATAAAAAATTAATAAAAAATAAATATATAATTAATAAATATTTATTAAATATAAAATATTTTAATTAGCTTTTTTTTAAGCTTTAATTATAATTAAAATAATTAGCTAATAAAAAGCAAAATAAAAATAAAAAATATTTATAAAATTTATTACTATTAAAATTTATAGCTATATTAGCTAAAATATTATATATTTTAAATATTTTTAACATATATATAAGCTATATAAAAACAGCAAATTAGTTTAAAAAAAGCGAATAAAAAATTAATTAAAAGCAAATATTAATAAAAAAACATTTATAGCCGAATTTTTTTTATAAACTAGCGCATAAAAAATAGCATTTATTAGTGCTTAAATAAAAAATAAACAGCTTATTATAAATAAAAACGTAAAAAAAACTTACCGTTTTTATTAATATAAAAAGCATAAAAATTAGCTATAAAATAAGCTATATATTTTAAGCTTATAAGCTAAAAATATATAAAAAAAGCGCTAAAAATAAAATTTATTTACTTTAAAATATAAAAACTTATATAAATATAAAGGTTTTTTTTAAAAGCATAAAGCTTTATAAAAAAAATTTTATTAAAAGTTTTTTTTTATTTATAAGCAGATATAATAATAAAAAAAGCTTTTATTATAGTAATAAGCGGCGCATAAATAGCGGATAAACTAAAAAAAAATAAAACTAAAAAATAAAGCGCTAAAAAAGCATAGCGCAAAAGCTGTAATAAATATAAAATTATTAATAAAATAATACTTATTTATTTAAAAATAATTAGGCTTAAAAAAAAGCGATATATAAGCGGCTTTTATATAAAAAAAGCTGAAAAAAATAAACTTATAATTATAATTAAGCTTATAAAAAAAAAAAAAGTTTATATATATAAGTAAAACCAGTAAAATAAAGCGGTATAGCAGGTAAAGCGGCAATATTAAAACGATATAAAATAAATCTGCTAAAAGTTTTATTATATACTTATAACTTTTATTTAATTTAAATAATTGCCCGCTATAAAGCATAAAATAATAAAAAAACTAACTATTATAAAGCTAAAAAAAAATTAATATTATAAATTAATAAGCTAATAAGCTTTAGCTTAATAAAAATTATTTTAAACATAGCTAAAACGGATTTAAAAACTTATATAGCTAAAATAGCTATTTAGCTGTGCAGTTATTATATAGCCCCGTATATTTTTTTATGCTAAAATATTAACAGTATTTATTAGCCGCTTAGCTATACCGTTATAATGAACTATATAAATAAAAAGCTTTTTAAAAATATTATAATTATTAAATAGCTTTATATAAAAATAATATTTATATAATTTAATATTATAAATATTATAAATAAAATTATAAAGCCGTTTATTATATATAAAAAAAACCGCTATAGCTAATATAGCTTAAGCTAGCATATAAATATAAAAATAATAAAATGTTTAGCTTATATTAAACTTTTAAAATGTTAACACTATAATAAAATATATTTTATTTAAACTTTAATTTATTTTTATTTATAAACAATATATAATACTGCTAAAAACACTTATTTTTATAAGCTTATTAAATTTAAAATAATAATAATTAAAAATTTTTTTAAATAATAAATATAAAATAAATAATTTTATTTATATAAAAAAATTAGCATTATCTGCTATTATAATAGCAAATAATTTATTTTTAAATATAATATAAAGCTTTTTGTTTTTATTTTTATAAAAAAACGAGACAAACGTTTTAGTTAAAATAATTAGCTTAATTAAACGCTTAGCTTTAATAGCTTTTTTACCAGCTATTTAAAGCTTAAAATATTTATTAAGCTTAAAAAATAAGTTTTTTTTATTAATTAAAAAAAAGGTAGCTTTTTTATAAAAATAAAACATTTATTAATTTATTAATTTTTAATTTTATTAGCTTAAGAAATATTAATTAAAAGTTTAATTTAATAATAAATATAAAAAGTAGATATTTTTTAATTATTAAGCTTAAGCTTAAATATAATAATAATAAACGCTTTAAATAATAGCAGCAATATAACCGATTTAATAATTATATAATAAAATATAACATTTTATAATAAAATATATATTAAAACCTAATAATATTTAAAAGTTTATTATTTAAATAAAAATAATATAATATATTAGCAATAGCTAAGCTATTTATAAAATCGCGCGATTTTTTATTTTTAAATTATTTAATATTATTAAAATATAAAATATTATAATAAAATAAAAATAAACGGCTATAAACTATATTAATAATAAATAAAAATATATAAATATAAAAGTCGGTTATATATAAAAACTAATATATAATAATAATTAAGCTAAAAAATAAAAAAAAATAAAAAGTTTATTTTATTTATTTATTTTTTTTATTTTAAAAATAATTTTAATATAGCTAATATTAATAATAAAGCTAAAATGCTTTTAGTTTATAAATAAATACTTTATTTTTAAAAACTTTAATTTATATAAAATATAATAAATAAATATTATAAAACTTTATATTAAAGCTAAAATAATAATATAATTAATAAAAAATTAAAACTTTAAACTTTTAATACTAAAAAATATTAAAAAGATTTTAAATTTAAAAGCTTAAATATAATTATAAATTTTATTTAAATATTAATAAATTTAAAAATAATATTTTTATTTAAACTTTTTATAATAAATAATAATTATAAGCTTTTAAAATATTAATTAAAAAAGTTTAATTAAAATTTAAATAAAAACGTTAATTTTAAATAAAGCTAAAAGCTAATAAATAAAAAACTAATTAAAATAAAAGCTTAGTTTTTTTATTATAATTTATTTTATTAATATTAATAATTTAAAATATTTTAATTTAATAGTTAAAAAGCTATTTAAAATAATTAATAAAATTATTATAATATATATATTAAAAAAAATATTATAATATAATTAATAAATAATAAATATATAAAAAGCGGTTTATATAAAAAAAAAGCTTATAAAATATAGCTATAAATAAAAATAAAAAAGGCATACTATATATAATATAATATAAATAAAGCATATAAATATGTTTAAACTATTATATTTAAAAACTATTTTTAATAATAATTATATTATTTTATTTAAAATAATAATATAAAAAGCCTAATTAATATAAATAATATTAAAATAATATAAAAAACTGTTAAATAAGCTAAAACTTATAGTATATAAGCTTTAAACAGTTTAATTTTTTTAACTTTAAATAAAATTTAAATAAACTAATAATAGCTAATAATTTTAAAAATAAAACGGACGTATTAGCAGCTAAATTCTTTTTTATTATAAGCTAACATTTTTAATATTTTTTTAATAATATAAATATAAACTTATATATTAAAAATATATAAATTAGTTATAATATATACTATTAAAAAATTTAATTTATATTAAAAAAAGTTAAACTATAAAAAGCTTTAAGCTTTAGCAGCTTATTAAACGTTTTATTTAAAGCTTTAAGCTTTTTTTTATAAAAAAGCGTTTTAATAAATAAGCACTGCTGCTTTTTTTATTAAATAAATAGCTAATATAATAAAAGCGAGCTTTTAAATTAAATATTATTTAAAAGTTTTTTAAAATATATATATAATAATATTAAATATAAATAAGCTATAAATAAATTTAATTAGTTTATAAAAATTAATTATATTACTTAATATAATTAATAAATTAATTAAAGCCGAACTAGCTTTAAAATTATAATATATAATAATTATATATAATTTTTTATTATTAAAATAAATAAAAAACCGCTTAATATAGTTAATAAAAATAGCTTTATATTTTATTATTATTATAATAAAATATATATAAATAAATTAAAAGCCGATTTTTATATTAAGTTTAAATATTATAAAAGTTTTTAATTTATTAATTTATAAAAAGCTATTAAATATTTTTTAAAAATTAAGCTTTTTAAAATAGCTTATTTAATAAATATAAAGTTTTTTATTAAATAAAATAACCGTTTTTACTTTTAATAAAAATAAAACTGCACTAATTTAAATTTAAATAAATATTTTATAAAAATTATTATTATTATTTATATTATTTATTTTATATATAGCATTAATATATAACGTTTTATAACCGATTAAAAAGCTATAAAAAATAGTATATATAAATAATTTTAATTTATTAGCTATTAATAAAATAATAAAAAATATATATAAAGTTATTAAAAAAGCGCATATTATATATTTAAAATAAAATAAAAAGCATAGTTTTTATTTTAATTTATTAAAATATTATATTATTTATTTTAACAAGCTAAAAAAACTAAAATCGGTTTAATAAATTAAAATAAACAGTTATAAAATTAAATTAAAAATATTTATTAAAATATTAAAAATAATAATTAATTATTAGCTTAAATAAAAAAAATATTATAAAATTTTTTAAATAAAGCTAAAAAAATAAATATATATAATAAAGCGGCTAGTTTGCTTTATATAAAAATTAAGCTTTATTTAATTATATTTTAATTATATTGCAGTAATTAAAGCGGTAATAAGCTATAAATCGATTATTTAATATTAAATAGCGGTATAAAAAGCCGACCGTATTATAAAAAGCTTTTTAAAAGCTTTATAAACTATATAAAATAATATTTTTAAACAGTTATTAATATATATATAAGCATTTAAACGGCAGAATTTAAAATAAAAGCTTTTATTTTATTAATTAATTTATAGCTTATTAATTATATTATATATTATTATTATAAATTAAACAGTTTATAATTTAATAAATAGATTATAAAAAAATATAAATAATTAATAAAAATAATATATAGTGTAATAGCTTTTAATACTAGATATAAGTGTAAAGACTAATAATAACCGTATATTATAATAATATAATTTATATATTAAAAAAAAAAAAGCTTTAATAATAAAGGGTTTTTATATAAATAAATAGTGTGTGCGAGTCTTTATAGTAAATGCATTTGCTAGCTATTATTAGGCGCTAGCTCTGCAGGTATTTTTATATATATGCTGCAAGTATTTTTATACTTATATATACTATTATTGCCGAATTAGTTAGCCATATAAGCTATAAAGGCTATGATAAATTTTTTTTATAAAAAGACTTAGCCTGAGTTTTTTATGCTTGTGTAAGGCTATGGACTATAGGTCGCTTTTAAAAGTTAGGGCTACGCTTAGGGACTAAATTTTATATTTTTAAGTTTTTAAAATTAATATTTTTAAGTAGAAAAGAGATATTTTTGGTTATAATAGTAATTTAAAAATAAAAGCTTTTAATTTTTAATTTTAAATTATTGTGCTAATAGTTAATTTTTATTTGTTAGGCTTTTAATTAAAAAATTTTTTTTTTTATTGTTGTTATGTTTATATTTATTAGGTTATTACGGCTTTATTATTATTTTTATATAAAAAATTAAACCGATTATTTATTGCTGCAGCTTTTTATTAATTTAATTTTATAAGTGGTTTTATTTTTATAAAGTTTTTATTATAATATTTTTTAATTTTTATTAAAAAGTTTTTTAAATTGCTAGCCAGATACTATTTATTATTATATTTTTATTTTTTTTATAATATTTTATAAAACAGTTTGTGGTGCTATATTTATAATAATAGTATTTTTTTTATTTTTTATTTTTTTTATTTATATTTTTATTAATTAATTTTTTAATAGGTTTTTTAGCGCTTATTTTAAAAAAAGGTTTTTAAAATTTTTATATAGTTTATTAGTATAGAACTACCGACTTTTTTTTTATAAATTAAGCAACTATAATTAAAAAGTATTTAAGTTATTATTTTTTATTTTTATAATTTTATATAATTGTCTAATTATTAAATAATTAAGCTTATTGTTTAACTGGTTGGTTTTTTTTTTAAACATATATATAATTATTAATATTAAAATCGAGGTTTTATTAATGTTTATTAGCTTGCTTTATTATTTAATATTATATTTTAATTATTTGTTATTATATAACCTATATATATTTATGTACTTATTGTATATAATTTTAAGCTTTTTTTTTATTTAGTTTTTTATAAAGAGTTTAAATATATAATGTTTTTATTTTTATTTTTTAGTCGAAAAACATTTTTATTAGTTAATTTGCCAGCATTTTGTGTAGCAAAAAACTGTTTAATAATTTATATAATAAAAAAGCCTATATTATATTTAAAGCAGGTAGCGCTTTTAATTAGTTTTTTTAAAAATAATTTATATATAAGCGGAGGCGCTAGTTAATTTATTAATATATAATTTCGATTTATTTTATTATTTGTTTATATTTAGTAAATAAAAAATTTAATTTTATATTATAAATTTTAAATAATTTATTAGTAAAATTAGTAATAAATTAAAGTTTTTAGTTGCTAATAAAGCTTTTAAGCTAGCTTAAAATATAAAAAAGTTTTTAATAAAATATTTTAGCTATATTTTTAGCTATTACAGTGTTTTTATAAGCAGTAGTTTAAATTAGTTTTATTAAATAATCGATTATATAAAAAGTTATATTATTATTATTTTTATTTGTTAAAAAGCTTTTAAAGTTAATAACTATGAGCTGTTATATATAGTTAAAAACCGGTAATAAAATAAGTTTTTTAAGCATTTTATTATAAAAGACTTTGGCTGCACAGCAAAGGTAGTTTGCTATATATTAGTTTATTATAGTATATAGCTTTAGCTATTAATACCTTTAGGCCACTAAGTGTTTTATTTTACTGCGGCTTAAATACGCTATAGCTAAATATTTATAAGTTTTTTTAATAATTTTTATATAAAAACTTTTAGTTTTTAAAATTATTAATCGTTTTTTATATAATATTAAATTTTTTAATATATTTTAGTTAAAATGTTTATTATTATGCGCCTGTTTATAATAATTATAAAAAATAATGTTTTTTTTATTAGTTTTAAATACAGCGTTTATTAATAGTACGCCAAATAATAAAAGTAAAGTTATTTTATTTAAACCGTATATTAAAATATTTTTTTTATTATTTATTAATAAAGTAACTAATTTAAATAAAGCTATAGTGCGCTGTTCGTTTTATTGTTGCTTTTATATTTTAAAGCTTTTTATAAGCTAAAATAAAATATTAGCAATTATGTTTTAAAATCTAAGCTGATATATAATTATAAAGTTATAATAAAAAATTAATTTAGCTTATTTAGCTTAACGAAAGTTTAGTATTTTTTTATACTAAAATAAATTAATGCTTTATAATTTATTATAATAATAAAAAATCGTTAATATTATAATTTAATTAATTTTATTCGCTAATAAATTAACTTTTTAATAACTGCTAGCATTTTTTTATTATATATTTTATAATTAAGCTTAATATTATAAAATATTTTTAAATAAAACGCTATAAGCTTTTAAAAATTATTTTTAATATTTTATTATATTAATACTCCGGCGGTAACTCCGTTTAAAGCGTCGGTTTTTATATAGGTTTCCGCTTTAAATAGAAAATAATATAATATAAGCGTTTAAATAAGTATAGCTTTTAATTGCTTAAAAGCTTTTTAATATAATTTTATTTAATTAAAAAAAGCGTTAGTTTAAGTTAATTTATTTAATAGTTTAGCTATTTTTTTTATATTTTTTAATAAATCGTTTATAAAAGTTATAAAATTTAAAAAAAGTAAACCTTATATAATTATGCTTTTTTATTTTTAATAAAAAGTTATTATTATTTAATTATTTTTATTTTATCAGGGTTTATTAAAATGCTTTTAATATTTATAATAAAGCTTAAAAATTTAGTTTTTATAATATAAAATTTACACTTTTTTAAGTCGGCTTATAAGCTTATTTTTTATAAACGGGCTAAAACTTTATTTATATAGTGCTAATGTTTTAATTTATTATTAAAATAAATTAAAATATTATTAATATATATAGTATAAAATATGTTTAAATAATTTTTTAGTATGTTATTAATAAATTTTTAAAAAATTGCTGGTTTATTAATAAGGCTAAAAAGCAAAACTTTAAATTAATATGTATTATATTAAGTTTAAAAAGCGGTAAGGTTTTTTTTGCCTTTAGCTATTTAAATATAATAAAATATTTATTATATATTAATTTTAATAAAAATTTTTGTTTTTAATACTTAAAATAAAGTCTTATTAATTAATGGTAAAAAGTAACGGTTTTTTTAAATAATTATATTTAATTTGCAGTAGTTAATATATAACTTTAATAATTTGTTTTTTTTTAAGCAAATAATACCGGAGCCGCCTATAAGGCCATTATAAGCTTAATAAAAATTTTTATTAAATTTTTATGTATATATTTTCGGCATATTTTAGCCTTTTTTAAAGTTATTTTATATAAGGCATTATATTTAAAAAATTCGGGTTTTGTTTTAAATTTAATATAATAGTTTATTTTAAAGCGTTAAGGCGGCATATTATTAAATACGGCCTTATTAAAAATATTTAAATATTTATAGTGCTGTTTAAATATTTAGCGGAGTGTAGCTTTATATAACTTTTATTTATTTTAGGTTAATATTTCGAATTTTTTTTATTTTATAATTTGGTCGATTTTATATAATGTTATAGTTTTATAAAAAGTTATAGCTTTTTTATAGCCTATTAAGCTAACGAACGCGTCGCCGCTTATTATAGCTATTTTTATTAGTTTATATTTATATTATCTAATAGTGTTGCATTATATTTAATAAAAGCCGTGTTCGTTTTTAATAACTTTAAAACTTTTAAGTCGATTTATTATATATATATACAGAACCACTAATAAAAGTAGCTTATAAATTTTTTTTTTTATTTATTTTTTTTTATTAAAAATAGTTAGAGCTTAAATCGAAGTTAACTTATAAAAGTCGAAAAATCGATTTAAAAATTAAAAAAATAATTAAAAGCGATTAAAAAGTAATTAAAGGTCGGTTGTTTTTTTTAAGCTTTTATATTTATATTTATATTTAGTTTAAAATATTTACTTATAAAAGGTTGGTTTTAAACTTTTAGCTGCAGAGGGTTTTTTTTGCTTTATTAATAAAACCCGACTTTTTTACTTTTTTTTCGACTATAAATAAAAACGGTTACACTTGCTTTGCTTTAATAAAAAGTTAAGTTTAGCTTATTTTATTATTTTTATATTTTTTATTTTTTAAATTTATTGCTTTAACATAATAATTAATATTTTATTAATAGTTAAAGTTTTTAATTAAGCTTTTTACTTTGTTTATAAAAATGTTTTTTATTTAATACTTTAGTTTTTAATAATTTAAATATAATAGTTATTATTTTTATATATTTATTAAAACGTTATAATAATTAAAGTATTTTTTTTATAATAACGTCGTGTTTTATAAATACGATTAGCAAAGGTGCATTTAAAATAATATGCCTTTAGATATAAAAATAAGCCCGGAGTGCTACGTTTATTTTTTATATTATTTTTTTATTATACCCGGCTATAGTAGCTAGGGCAAAGCTTATAATTTATTCCGGCTTTAAATATTTTAATATCTAAGCGGCAAACTTTACGCTAATTAATATATACGCATTTGCTTTTATATTAGCTAATAATTTTATAATTAAAATAAATTTATTATTTATTATAATATAGTTTATAAAAAAAAGGCTTTTGCTTAGTAAGCTTTTTAAAAAGTTAAACGGGATTTTTTTATACTTTTTTATTTTTATAGCCGATACTATTAAAAATTTAAAATAAAAGTTTAGTTTTTTTAAATTATTTTTTTTAATAGTTTAAAGCTAGTTTTTATATATATTTTTTTTATAGTTTTAATTATTATAATATTAATATAAGCGTTATTTAATTATTTATAATCGGCTTTTAGTAGGTAGTTAGTACTATAATATTTTTATTTATAATAAATAAAATATTTACTAATTAAAATAAAGCGTTTAGTTTATTTAAAGTTAGGTTTTAAATATATTATATATTTATTGCTAGCATTGCCGAAAGGTTTAATGCTATAATAGTTATTATTAATATAAAAAGGTCGTATAGCGAGGTTCGAACTTATTATATTATTTCTGTTTTAATGGCAAAAAGTTATAATAGTTGCAGTAAGTAGCTTAGCCGTTTTAGCCTTTTTATTTTTATAAGCTTTATTTAAAATAAAGTTTTTATATTGTTAATAATTATATATTTAAATAAAATTATAATATTATATAAAAGTAATTTTAAAGTTTTTAAGCTTTTTAATAGCTAATTTATTTAATTATTTTAAAAGTTAATTATATATATTGTACTTATAGTCGGCCGGCATAATATAAGCTTAGTTTATATAGCGTATAAACTTTAATTTATATTTAAAAAAATAATTAAATATTTTTATATTAAAGTTATAAATATATTTATAATAAACGGTTTTATATTTGTTTAAGTTATAATATTAAAAATATAAATGTTTAAAAACTTTATTATTAGTTTTTAAAATAAGCTTTTATTTTTTATTTTTAATAATAAAATTTATAAAGTTTTTTAATGCTAATTTAAATATTCGCCCTATAATATAAGCAATTTTTTATTATTATTATTTTAATAATTTATATTTTTATTTATGTTATTTTTAAGCAGTATATATTAATGTTTAAAGCGGACTATTAATTTCTTTACTTTTAGCTTATTATTTATAAAAATAAGCGGCGCATTTATTTTAGTTAATTTATTTTTGCTATTAGTGCGGTTAGTCGGCGTAGGTATAGCTTTATAAAAAATATAATTAGTTTTTAATTCCGGGTTTAAGTTAAGGCCTGGGTTAAAGCTTTGCTAACTAGTCGGTTATTAAAAATTAGCTTTTAAAAAAATAGCAAGCAAACGTTTTATTAATTTAATTATTTTATTTTATAAAGCATTATTATTATTATATAATTTTTAAAGTTCGGCGGCTTATAATAATTATAAATTAGCTAAGTTAGCATTTTTGGCTATTTAAAGCTTTTTTATAAAATTTTCGGTTTATTTGCTAGGTTTATATGCTTAATAATGCAAAGTTTATACGTTTTTATCTAGCACGGTTATAATATTATTAAAGTTTTTAGCGGTTAAAAAAAAAGCAGTAGCAAAAATGGTGTAATATTTAAATTTTTAAAATATAGCTTCGCTATATTTTAATATTATTTTAAAAAATTATTTAAAAGTAAATAAGCTATTAAAGTTAGGTTATATTTATTTTTTAGCGTTAGTTAAAGCTATAAAAAAGGTTACTAGCTAGTTATTTTTTATAAAATGCTAGGTATTAGTATTTATATAGTTTATAATAGCTTTATAAACGGTTTTATTATTTTTGCTATAAACTTTATTTTAATTTTATTTTTTAAAAAAGATTATACGCTTTTTAAAATAAATAAAAATATTTTTATCGACTTTTTTTTAAATTTTAAAGTTTTTTTTATGCTTATTAGCTAATATAAAAGTTTTAATTTATTATTATTTTTTTTATTTTTTAAAAAAGTGTTAATATTTAGTTTAGCTATTTTAGCAAATAAAGTTTTTATATTTTTAGTTTTTAGTATTTAATTAGTTTATTTGTTTTATTTTAAAATAAACCTGTTTTTATATTTTATTAAAAATTTTTAGTTTATTTTTTATGCTATATTAAAATTATAAAAAAATTATTGTTTTTTTAAATTAAAAAGTTAATATAAATTATTATAATAGCTTTTAATATTAAATATAAATATAAAAACTAATAATAACCGTATATTATAATAAAATAATTTATATATTAAAAAAAAAAAGCTTTAATAATAAAGCGTTTTTATATAAATAAATAATGTGTGCGACTTTTTATAGTAAATGCATTTACTAGCTGTTGCTAAGCGCTAGCTTTGCAGGTACTTTTATATATACGCTGCAAGTATTTTTATATTTGCATACACTATTACTGCCGAATTAGCTAGCCACACAAGCCACAGAGGCTATGACATATAGTCTGCGTTTATAAAACCTTTTTTAAATAGCTATAGCTAAATAATATAATAAAAAATATATAAGCAATTTTAAATATAAAAATTCTTTTTTTAAAAAAATATGCAGACTTATTTAATTTAAAAAAAAAACTAATTAAAAAATTAAAAAATTAATTTTTTATAAACTAATATTTATATAGCAAAGAAAATAGCGTTTAAAAAATTATAAAGTAGCAAAATAAATATATAACACTATTTAAAAGCTTATATAAAATAAATAGTTTTATAATTATTTAGCTTTACACTAAGTATATAAAATTAATAAACTAACGTATAACATAAGCACTCGAGACACATAAGCACTCGAGACACCCCCCCGCCTTTAAATGGGGCTATAACTTTAAACGCGTGCATCGGGCCGAAAAAATAAATAAAGTATATATATTTAACTTTTTATTAAAATAAAAGCTTTTTATTATATTTTTTTAAGTATAATATTAGCTTTATTATTTTATTAAATAGTTAATATAATTTTATAAGCTTGCTTTTTTTATATTATATTAAAAAGCATATTAATAATAAAATTATGTATGCGATTTTTAGTCGCGTTAATAAAACTATTTTTTATTATTAAATTTATTATATTATTATTAGCAGCTATTATTATTTAATATATAAACTTTTTATTTTATTAAACTTTTTATTTTTTAAAAAAATTTAAATTATTTTTAAACTATAAATAGCTTTATAAAGTTATATATAAAAAATTAAAACATTTTTTTAAAAGCTTTTATTTTTAGCTTTGTTTATAATATTATAATAATAAAAAATAGCTAAATAATAAATAAATAAAGTTTTAATTAAATTTAATATTTTAATAAATATATTATATATTATATAAAAATATTTACCGGCTATTAATTTTTAATATTTATAAAAGCTATTATTTTATTAAATTCGAGTTATATATAAAAATTATAATATTATTATTTTTTATATTATTTTTAAATTTTAATATTAATTATTTTAGCTTTTTAAAAAATATATATATATAAAAAAAATTAATAAATTAATATTAATATATATTATATACGTTTTAAAAAAATAGTTTTTTCTTATATTTTATATAATATATAAAGCTTTTATAATTAAATTAAATATTAAAAAAGTTTTTAAAACATAAAATTAATTTTATATAATTTAAATTATATTATTTTATAGTTTAAATTAAAGTTATTAATAAAAATGCCGTTTAAATTATTATTATTAGCTAAAAACATTTTGTTTAATAATTATAAACTTTATATAATATTAAAAATATATAATTATAAATAAACTATATTAAAAAAAATTATATAATATTAAAATAGCTTATTAAAAAAAATTAAAAATAGTTAATTAAATTATATAGCTATATTTAAACAAAAATGCAGATATTATTAGATATGGTAATACTTTTAGATTTTTTTTTAAAGATATAAAGCCTAAAGTTTACGTTTTTGTTTTTTTTAAAGTACTGCTTTGTACTGTTTTTCCTTTTTTATATACGTGCTTAGTTAACTATTTTTTTAAAAGTACTGCAATTGGTTTTATTATATAAAAAATCACGCGTAAAAATTAACGCAAGCTCTGTCGATTTAATATTTTAAAGTATAGTATATACTTTTAAAAAATAGCTAATAAGACTATTTTATTTTAATATTTTTTAATTAACTTAAAAGGTTAGCTTTTAATAATAACCGGCTTTTAATTAGAAAACTAAAAAAAATAACTAGCTTAATATAACCTAGAACCTATATAGCAGCTAAAATACCGCTATTAGCTAGCTAGCTCTAAAAATAAAGCATTAGTAAAAAAACGCTTTATTATATAATAAAGTTTTATCGCGTTTTTAAATATTAGAAAATTTTAAAATTAATTAATTACTATGCTATTTTTAATTATTTTTTATATTTATGCCTTTTTTACTTTTTTAACTATATAATATATATAATAAATTATTTAGCCTGTTATAAAAATAGCTTATTATATATAATTTAATAAATATGCTTTAGCGCTTTAATTAATTAATCTTTATATAAATTTAAAAACTTTATTATTATAGCTTAAAATGCATTTTAATTTAGCTTTACTTTATTTATTAAAAATTTTAATATATTAATATAATAAACTGTTTCATAACATAAATAGCAGCTATAATTATTAGTATTTGTTTTTAAAAAAGCTAAACAGTGGCAAGCGAAATAGCCTAAACTGCCTACCAGTAGCTCTTTTTTTTTTAATAGCTATAAGCTTACTTTATATTTTATTTATTTATATAAACATTTATTGCATTATTTTATTAAATTATATTATAAAACTTATAACTTTTGCTTTTAGCTTTTTAAATATATTAATTTTTTATTAATTATTAAATTTTAACTTTTTTTACAGCTTTTATATTTTTTACTAAATATAAAACTTAATAATGCTTATTATATAATTTATATATTTAATTAGCTAGTTAATAAAAATATAATAGTTTATATTTAAGCTAAGCTTAAAATATATATAAATAATACATAGTTTTTTTATAAACTAATCAAATTATACATTAATTTTAAGCCTTTTTATTTTTTTTAATAATATTAGCTTTACGCTTTATAATTAAATTATATTTTATTTATTAAAAAAATTGCTATATTTAATAGCTATTTATAACACTAATATATAATTTAATGTTAATAAAAGTTATAATAATATAAACTGTTTTAAAATTAATAAAGTTTATTTTAAAATAAAGCTAGTTTATTATAACAGTTTAAATTATCATAATAAAGTTTGTTTTAAAATAAAGCTAGTTCGTAGTATTAATATAAATTATAATAACATAAACTATTTTAATATTAATAAAATTTATCCTAAAATAAAGCTGGTTTATCGTATTAATATATAAGCTTATAATGCTAGCATTTTTAATAAATTTTATATAAAACCTAAAATAAAAAAAAAAAAATTTAAATTTTTAAGCGATATAATAATTAAAAAGCAAATAAAGTTAAATTAAACAGGACGTTTAAAATAGCGTTAAAATTACGACCGAGTTCGCCGGCTAAAATTATATTAAGTTTGCTATATAAAATTACATTAAGTTTATTTAAATTAGTTAACAATTTAACAATTTGCTTTAATATGCTTTATTATATAGCTATAAAAATAAATGCTAAATTAATAAGTTTTTAAATAAATATAAGCAATTATTGCTAAGCTATAAGCTTTAAAGCTTGAATAGTTATATTATTAACGATATTTTTATTTTAGCAGAAATTATAAATTTAATTACATTTATAAATATAATTTAATAAAATTTAAATATAGCTTTTATTAAACGCTATTATTTTTAGCTTTATATTAAATAATATATTAGCATTTAATAAAACATTTATAAAATAGCTGCTTTTATATACTATATATTTTAAAAAAAAAGCGGCTATAAAATTATAACTATTTATTGTTTAAATTAAGCTGTTTATTATAATTATAAAGATTTTATACTTATTTATTTTTTTAAATTAAGCTTTTATTTTTAAGTTATTAAATTTAGCTTTATATTTAAACTTATTATTTTTTATATTAAAAAATATATATGCTTTTAAAGTTTTAGTTTTTAAACTGTTAAATATATAATAAAAAGCGCCAAGCTAATAAAAACTAATTAAAAATAAAAACTAAAAAATAAATTATTTTTAATAATTTTTAGCTTTAATTAGCTAATTAGCTTAGTATTAAAACTATTTTTAAAAAAAATTATTTTTATTATATAGTATTTAAAAAAGCTAAATTTTTAACTGTTTTAATATTTCGTTTATTATATTAATAAACTAGCTATAAATTTAAATATTTAAAGCATTTTAATTTTTATTATCGCTACTTTTTTTATAAAAAATGCCAGCGTTATTATGTTGCTTATAAAAAATGCTATTATTATATCGTTTATAAAAAGTGGCAGCGTTATTATATCGCTTATAAAAAGTGCTAGCATTACTATATATATTTTATAAAAAGTGCTATTATTATGTCGCTTATAAAAAGTGCCGGCATTGCTACGTCGTTTATAAAAAGTGCCGGCATTGTTACTGCCGGCGGAATAAAATTTTTATTTAAAATATAATTATAAATTATAACTATAATTAATATTATTATATGCTATTTTAGCTAAATTGTTTTTTTATTTAAAATTAAAATTAAAATTAAAATTTTAAGCTTATTTTAGCAGATAAAGCTTTATATTTAGCTAGCACTAAATAAATTTTTAACTAAATAAAAAGCTATAGTTAGCTTATAATTAAAGCTTTAAGCTGCATTTTTTTATTTAAAAAGTATAAATAAAGCAGCTTTATAATAATACCTTTTTAAAAGCCGTTTTAAACATTAAAAGTTTTATAAAAACAAATTATTTAATTAACTTATAATTAGTCGATTTAAATAAACATTTTTTTTAAACTATTAAGGTAGCTAAGCGTTAACAGTGCTATTATTTTTAAAGAAAATAATAACTTTAATGCTTTTTAAAACTTAATTTTTTATTTATAAAAGCCGCTAAAAATATTATATTTTTAATAATAATTTTTAGCTTTTATAATAACATTTTATTAATTATTAATTTTTTTATTTAAAATTTTAATTTTGTTTATACTATTTTTATATTATAAAAAAGCAGATATTATATAACGTTGTTTTTTAAATATATTTTAAATTTATTATTAGCTTTTTTAATATAACGTACGATATAAATAAATTGCACATATAAATAAATTACACACTATTTAGCACCTTTATATGCACAATTAAAATAATTTAATTATAATATATTAAATTAATTAAATTTAATTAGATATATTTTTGCTAAACGTTTTTATAACGTTTTAATAAATGTGTGCATTATACCCGGGTTTGCCGCATATTTTATATTTTTATATATGCGCTAGACCACCTTTTATATAACGACTACCTGTATGTACTTTTTATAAAATTTGCGCATTTACGGCCTGTTCTGTTTTAATATCCTATTTTTTTTATATAATAAAAAATCTTTTTTTTAATATATTTATTTTTTATATAATAATATTAGCTAAGTTTATAATTAGCTATATAAAATGCAGCATTTTTTTTTAATAATTAAACTTTATATATAAATATAGTTATATTTTTATAACTTAATTAACCGTTTTTTAAAAAAATTTTAATAAATTATTTTAATATTATATAACCTTTTTTTTAATATAGTTTATTTAAAATTATATATTTTTAATATTATATAAAGTTTATAATTATTAAAAAATAAAATATTTTTTAGCTAATAATAATAATTTAAGCGGCGTTTTAATTAATAATTTTATTTTAAGCTATAAAATTATATAATTTAAATTATATAAAACTAATTTAATATTTTAAAAACCTTTTTAAATATTTAATTTAATTATAAAAACTTTATATAATTTATAAAATATAATAAAAAAATCTTTTTTTAAAATATAAATAATATATAGCCGGGCTAATTTATTAATTTTTTTATATATGCACGTTTTAACAGGCTAAAATAACTAATATTAAAAAGCTAAAAATAATATAATAAATAAGCAGGTATATAAAAAATAATAATTTTATATTTTTTAATATATAATTCGAATTTAATAAAATAATAGCTTTTATAGCTATTAAAAATTAAAAAGCAGTAAATACTTTTTATATAATAAGCAATATATTTATTAAAATATTAAATCTAATTAAAACTTTATTTATTTATTATTTAGCCGTTTTTTATTATTATAATAACTTAATTAAATAATAAAGTGTTATTTTTATATTATAATAAAAAATAATTTTTTATTATTAAAATAATATATAAAAAAATTATAAAGCTATATAATTTAATATTTTAAATTATTAGTAACTATTTTTAATTATTTACGCCGGTTAAAAGTTATAATAATTATTTTAAATAATATTTTATTTATTATAAAGCCGGTTTTATTAAAGTTATAAATATTTTTTTAAAAAATATTAAATTTAATAATTATTAATTATAGAAAGGTATACTATTTTTAATATATATTAGAATTTTTATAAAAAATTTGCTAATAATCGATTTTTTAATAAAAACGCGTTTAAAAGTTAAATTATTATTATATAAAGTTTAAAGCCTAGTTAATGCTAACTATAGTCGCATTATATATATATAAAAAAATTCGTTATATTTTTAATATTATTTAACTAAAAAAAATAATTATAAAATTAAATTTATTATATATTATATAATAGTTTGCTTTTTATAATCTGTTAATTTTTGTTATATAGATAGCTATAATGCTTATGCCACCAAACCGCGGTGCTAATTATATAGTGTTATATAAAAAATATTATATATAGTTACAGCGCGCTAAAACGATAATTTCGGGTTTTATTAAATAGCTTATAATATAAGCTAAATATTACTTTTATTTTAAAATAAAGGCATTATTAGTTATTATATAATAATAATAAAAAGATAGTGCATACGAAAATAAAAATAGTATGCAATTTATTTGTGTGTGCAATTCATTTATATCGTACGTTATAATTAAAATATAAATAATATAGTTTATTTAATAATATACTTTATAATTTCTTTTTTAAAAATTATTATATAAATAAAGCAGAAAAACCAGTTTATTATTTTTAAGCTTTATATACTTATTTTTAACAGCTTTATAAAAATAAACAGTAAAAATATTTTTAGTAAACAATTAATATAAAAAGGTTTAAATTTTAATATAAATAATAAAGCTAAAATAAAATTTTATATGCTAACAGCTACTATACTTTTTTTTATTAAAATTTAAAAGCTATAATAAATAGCGCTGTTTTTGTTTTTTTAAATATAATAAATATTAATAATTATATTTTTACTGTTTTAAAATTTTTATTTATTTAATTTTATTTATATATTTTAAATTTAGTCGATTATTTATATTATGAAAAAGCTATACTATTAAATATTTTTTAATAAACTAGCGCTTATATTTAAAATAATTTTTATTTAAACTTAGCTATTAAATTTAACCAAGTTAAGTTTAGGTTTTTTATTTATAAATAAAAAATATATATAAATAAATATACCTATTTAAAATAAATAGCTAGCTTAAAATTTAAAAAGCGCTTTTTATAAATATATATATATTATTTATTTATTAAAAACTCGACCTATTTATTTAAAAATATTTCTTTACATTATTAAACTAATTTATTATTTATAAATAATTAAATAATATTTATGTTTATTTAAATTTATATATTTATATAAGTATTTAAAACCTATAATATATATATAAATAAAATAAATTTATACACTAAGCTAATAAACGTGGCAGCCTAAGCAGAGCTGTTTATTATTTAATGCTTTAAGCGAGCTAAATATAAATAAATTAAAAAAAGTTTTTAAGCTTTTTTAAAAACAAATCGCTAAATAGGCATACTAAGGCTTTTTTTAACAACCTTTTTAAAAGCATAAAAAAATTAAAAATAAAAAAAATATATATATTATATTTGCTTTTATTTTTTAAAAGGCTTTTTTTATTTTTAATTAACGTAATAGTTTATAATGTAATACTTTATAATATAAGCGCTTTAAAAGCAGATTATATTATAAAGAACAGTATTAAATATAAACGAACGCTAGCGTTTAATATAATTTAAATTTTAGTTTTTTTATTTATAACCTGCTATATTATTTTTTTAAAAATATATATAATAAGCGAACTTAACAGTATAAAAAGTTCGGTTTTTAAACAGTTTAAGTATTTATTACTGTAATAAATAGCCAGCTTAACGTTATATTAAATTCCGGGCTATTTTAAAGTTTAAAAAATATATTTTTACTTTTTTTTTAGCTGCTTTTTAATAATATGGCTTTATTAGCTTTTAAACTTACGGCTTATAATGCGCCGCTTAATAAGTTAGCTAAAAAACGCTTTATTTAAATATAAAATAATTTTAATAAGCAAAAAAATACTATAATTAAAAAAATTAATAAATTATATATTTTTATTAATAAGTATATAAAAATTAAAGTTTAGTTTTATATAAAAATATTTAATAAAAAATATATTTATAACTTTAAAAATAATAAAAAACGGTAGTTTTTTATATTTAAAAATATTATAAATTATATTTGTTTTATAGTATTAGCTTATATGTTTACAGTTAAAAAAACCCGATTTTTTTATATTAAAGCTTTATATATTTAAAACTATAAAAACTAAAGCTTAGCAAACAATAATTTTTAAAGCTATATAATAAAATATTATAATAGATTTTATAGCTTTTGCTAAGCGATATAATAGCTTATATTTTATAGCAGTAGAAATTATAGCTATAATAATTTAAAATATAAAAGATTTAAATATAAATAATAAAAATAAATATAAAATATATATAAATATAAATGTTTTAAATTATTTTAATAATAATAATAATAATATTAATAGCGTTAATAAAAGCTATTATATTTATAATATTATAGCTTTTTTATTAAGCCTTTTTATTTAAATAAAACTAAGTTATTACTTCGATTATAATGCTAGTTTAAATATAAAATATATTTATAAAGCTATAGCTTTTTAACCGGGCTTTTAAATAGTAATAAGTTATTATTTCGATTATAACAGGCGTTTTTTTAAACTTGCCCCCTTTTTTTTTATTTTTTTTTATATCGAGCTTTTTTAAACCGAGCTTTCTCGGGCGTTTACCTTTTTTTAAAAAACGATTTATTACCTATTAACACTATCGCTAAGCTTTAAAAACAAACGTAACTATCTAGCGATTAAATTAATTAATTTTTTTATTATACTATATATTTAGCGGCTATATATAAAACTTAAGCGGCCGTAACTATATTTGTTTTAACCGGGTATAAAAAAATGTTAATTATAGTTTAAAAAAAATGGCCAGGCCCCGATAATATATAACAGTTCTAGCATTTATTTTTTTAAAAAAAAGAAAACTTTTATTATTTAGTTTATAATATATTAACTATTATAAAATAATTTAAATAAATTAAAAATTTATAAACTAAATATAAACAATATAAAATAAGCTAATAATATTAAAAAATATAATTAATAAAAAATATTTTATATTTATATATTATTTATTTTATTATTTAATTTTTTATTTATTTATATAAAATATATATTTATTTATAAATATTTTTACGCTTTTATATAATATTTTAACAGCTAGCAACGCTTTTAAAGCTAAACTTTTTATTTTATTTTTATAACGGTTTTTATAAAACTATTTAAAATTAACCGCATAATATTTTTTATAAATATAATATTTAAAATAAATTAAATATATATAAATAAATTAAATAAGTTTATAACAAATATAGCACTATATAAACAACTTTTATATTTAATTTATTATTAATAGCTTGCTTATTAAATCTGTTATTATTTTTAACTTTTATTTTTTATTTAGCTAATATTTAAATTAACGCTTTTAAACGTTAATTTAAAAGCAGTTAAAGCTTATTTAAAAAACCGGCTTTATATTAAAAGCTATACTATATAACATATTATTTAAAAGGCTAATCTGCGGAAATATTAAACGTTAAAACTAAAATATCTGCTTGCTTATTATAATATTATATATAGCGTTACTAAAAATAAAAAAAAATAATTTTATTTAAAAAAAGTTTAAATTATTTATTTTGAAACTTAAATTATATATTAATAAAAGCTTATTTAAAATTTAATTAGGTTATTTAATAAATAAAAAATCAAAATATAAAAACCTATTATTATTTTAAATAAAACGTTTAATAAAAAAATTTAAATAATTATTTAAATTATATATTAAATAAAAGCGGACTTTTTATAAAAAATAGTTTTAATAAATAATATAAAAAAGTTTTTTATATTTTTATAATTATTATTTATTAATATATAAACTTTTTATTTAAAAAATAAAATAAAAAAAATATATATAATTTAAGCTAAAAAGATTTTTATTTTATAGTTAAAAATCTATTTATTATAAAGTTTATTAAAGTTAATTTGTTATAAAACGATTATTAATATGTTTATACTTTATGCCGGCTTAAAAATATATATAATATATACTGCAGCGTCGGCTAAAATAGCTAAAGGCTAAAATATATTATATTCGGCTAAAAATATATATTTAATTTTTATAAGCTTTTTTTATTAAATATTTTTATATATTTTTTTTATATATTTATTAATAATATAATAAAGCTAAAACTTAAAATAATTACTGCTATAAAATATAATAGCAAAGTTTTTTTTTAAAATATATATATATTAAATTTATTTTTAAAAAATAAATAATTTTAAACTAAAAGCTATTTTATAAGCTTTTTAAAAATATTTTAGTAAAAAAAAATAAAATCGCTTTAGTTTTAGCTTATAAAATTTAGAGGCTTAAGCTTTTTATTATTATTTAAAAATATATTATTTAAATTAAAAATAGGGGTTTTTTATTTAAAAAAAGCAATAAAGTAAAATATTTTATTTATAGTTTAATAATTTTTTTAAATTAGTTCAGAGTATGCTTTCAATCGCCTTATTTAATAAAAGACTACCGCTAATAGCGCTTTAAAAAATAATTATTAATAAAAAATTTAATAAAAAAAAATAAAAAAAATAGTACCTTATTATTAATTAAAGCTTTAATTTAATTAAAAATTTAAAAATATGCTTTGCTAATTATAATATAAGCTTTAAACTTAAAAGTTTTAAATAAATATAAATAAATAATATATAAAAGCAAACATTAAAAAAACTTATTAATATGTTATTATTATTATTAAAAAAAGCAATATTAACTTTTTTTTTATTAAATTAGCTAAAGCTTTTTTATAGTTTATTTTAATAAAAAATAGCTAAGCTATTAATAAATAGCTTATATATATATATATAGTAGTTATTTATTTTTTATTTACTATTTTAAACTAAATAATTAAACCGTTAGCTTTTTTATAATTTTTTAAAAATAATTATATTATATTTTTATAAAATAAAATATAACGCTTAGCATTTTTTTTGTTTTCGGTTTTATTATTAGCTTTATATAAATAGCTTAAATAAATAAAAATAATTATTTAAATAATAAAGCTAGCAATTAATGCTTTTTTAATAGCTTAATTTTTTAATAAAAAAAAGTGCTCGCATAACGCCGTATTTTTTATTATAGCTATAATTTTTTTTTAATAATAAGCTTTTAGTAATTTTTTGCTTTTTAGTAGGCATTATAAATTATTATTTCTAGCTAAACTAATTTTATATATAAAAATTGTTTTTAATAAAAAGTTTTAAACTTAAAAAAAGCGGTTTTTTTTAGTATAAGCCGGCGGATTTTTATATTAAATCCTGCAAATAAGCAAAATTCCTTTAAATAAGTATTTATATAAAGCGTTTAAATTTGTTTTTAATAACCAAGCTTAACGTAAACGTAAATGCGTATAATATATATCGTATTTTTAATTTAATAAGCTAATATAATTTTAAATATAATAAATTTAAAATTTTAACTAAAAATATTAGTTTTTTTAATTAGCTTTATTAATATTAATAAGGTTAAAATATATATTAAAATTTAATTATTAAACATTTTAAACTATAAAAATTATAAAAATAAAATAATTCGATTTAATTTAATATAATTAATATAAGTTAATATAAAATAAGTATATAATTTAGCATAAAATTAATAATACGAAATAAGTGTATAGTTTTTAGCAAAAGGTTTGCTTTATTAACTGTTATACCAGGCTTATTTATAGTATATATAAGTATTTAATGCTAAAATATAAGTATTTTTATATTTATAGCTAATATATATATATATATGCTATATATAATTAGTGCTTTTAATAGTATAATAAGCTACGTATTTATTTTTATATTTTTGCGACTATATAAAGCATATTATAAAGTATTAAATAATATAAACTGCTTTTTTTAATAGTATATATACCGTTTTTATTTATAAAATCTTTAAAATATTTTTTTATTTTATTTTATATAATAATATAGGCTTTTTTTTATAATGCTTTTATAAGCTTTAAAAAGCAGTAATAATTTATTATTATATCCGTATAATATATTAACCGGTTAATTAGCTTTTATTTTTTAATAAAAACTAAATAAAATTAATAAAAAGCGATTTTAACTAAATTATAATATAAGCTAACTTTTTATTTTATAATAAAAAAATAGCTTAAAAAGCGCTAAAAATAATATATAAAAGCGAATATAGCTAGATTAGCGCTAAAATAAAAAAGCGGCACTAATATAAAAAATATAAAATAATTATTAATATATTTAGCTTTAAATTTGAAATTTTACAATTTAAAATGTTTTAAAATTATTTTATCGACTAGCATCGGCTAAATTATATTTAATAATATAAATATAAAATATAAAAAAAGTTTTATTTAACGTAAAGTATAAGCTTAACTTTTAAATAAGCTT
This sequence comes from Nemania sp. NC0429, assembly GCA_022578495.1. Lineage (NCBI taxonomy): Eukaryota > Fungi > Ascomycota > Sordariomycetes > Xylariales > Xylariaceae > Nemania > Nemania sp. NC0429. Next base: position 8,717 of record MU392337.1, on the reverse strand, counting down.
TAGCTTATATAACCTTTTTTTATTTTTAGTTTAATTTATATAAATATTTCCGTTTCCGCTTTTTAATTATATATACTTATAGCTAAAGTTATAAATAAAAAATTATAACTTTTTTTTAATATTATATTTTATATAAAATGTTTTTATAAAATTTTTTTTATTTTTATAGCTTTATTAAACCTTTTTTAGCTAGCATATAAATAAATTATTTAAAACTTTTATATTAATCTTTTTTAAAATAACTATATAATTAATTACTTTATAATAATATATAAAAGGTTTTTTTTAAAAAGTCTATAAAAAATAGTATAAAAATACGGAAAAAAAAGTTAATTTATAACTTTATATTTTAAATAGCTTATAAAATATTAACGCTATTTAGTTATAAATAATTTTAAAATAAATATTTTAATAATTGCTAATATAAACTAAACTGCATAAGCATAGTATAATAAGGTAATAGCAAATTATAAAGCGATTAAATTATTTTAGCTAATAATTATTTATAGCATTGCTTTGCAGATTTAGCGTGCGCTTTAAATTAAAAAAACTATTAACTAAAGCTTAGCTATATTTATATATATTTTTTATTAGCCTAACCTTAGCTAAATAGTAAACATAGCTTTTTAATAAACAATATTTTGCTTGTTTTCCGACTGCGATATTTTTTTGTTTTAAAAATACCCGCTTTAAAAAAAGCGTGTTTTATAATATTTTATTTTATACGATATAGTTTTATAAAAAAAACTATAAAATTTTATCGCTATTTAAATTTAAAAATAAAAATATAATTATTATTTTAAATATTTTAAAATACGCTAATTAAGCTATTAATTATTAATAAAAAAAATTCGATACGCCGATTTTAAGCTAAAAAAAAACGTAAAGCATAATTATGCTTTTATAAAATTAAATAAAAAAAATATATTATTATTAAAAGCTTTATAAAAAAAAAGCATAATAGCTTTTTATTAATATTAATATAAAAAGCTTTATATATTTTATAATAATTTTAGCAATATAAAACGATAAAGTAAAAAAATAAATATAATAATATATTTTATTTTTTAATAGGCTAGCTTTTTAATAAAAAACCTTTTATTTATATTTTATATTTTAACAAAGTTTTTATTATATATACTATACTATATATAATATATTATTTTGTTTATTTTATTTATTATATAACTTTAGCCTAGTGTTATAAAAATTTACCGCATATTTAAATATTTTAATATATAAAATAAGTTAATTTAATTTAAAAATTTAATTAACCTTACCGATATTATAAACGCGTTATAAATATAAGCATTTATTTTTTTTTAGCTATTATTAACACCACTTATATTAAAATTTTTTTATATAATAAAATATATTAAATTTAATTATTAAAACGTTATTATTATTTTATTTATATTTAGCACCTCGAGGCTTTATTATTATAGCTATATAAAATATAACCTTTTTAAAATTATTATAGTTTTAAAACTTTATATTTATTTAAAAATTAAAAATTAAAATGTTTAACTTATAATTTATTTCGCGCTATGCTTATAAAAAATAGCTTTAACGGCGGGCTATAAATATAAAGAAATATATATTTTTAACGTTTATAATATTTATAAAAAAGTTATAAATAGGCTTAATTACTATATGTTTTTATTTTAAAATAATTAATTATTTATTTTAAAATTTAAAATTTATTTTATATTAAAATTTATAGCATATTTTAAAATTTTATTAAAAAAAAATTTATAAGCATATTATTATTTTAGCTTGCAGCACTTTAATTTAAACTTTTATTAAATATAAAAAATATATACTAATATTTGCTTTTAAAATATAATAAATAAACGCGCTATATTAGCATTTTATTTTATAAACATTTATAGTGTTTATATTATAATATAAACAATAAAACATTTATTAATATATTTATTTTTTAAAAAAAAATTTATTAATATATATTAACTAAATTAATTAAAAAAATAAAAAAATATTATTAAATTATATATTAAACGGTTTTATAAAATCTAATAGCTATTTATTAAATTAAATTTTTTAACTGACAGTAAAAAATATATATTATAGTTGCGCTTATTTATATTATTTTATTATTTTTATTATTATTTTTTTATTTTTATTTTTTTGCTTTTATTTTTTTATTTTTATTTTTTTATTTTTATTTTTTTATTTTTATTTTTTTATTATTATTTTTTCGTTTTTATTTTTTTGCTTTTTTAATTTTATTTATAGTCTACTATTTAGTTAATAATTTTTTTTTTTTTTTATTTTTTTTATTAGTTTTTTTTATTATTTGCTTTTTAATTTTTAAATTTTTTTAATAACTTAAATTAAAAATATTTATTTATTTACTGTTTATATAATTTTATATATTAATAATTATAAATATAAAAAACTATATATTAAAATATATTAAAATGTTTTTATTTTAGCGCTATAAATTTAACCGGCGGATATTTTAATAATAAATGTTTTAACATTATTTTTTAGCATTGCTTTTAAAAACTTTATAATTATTAATTTAAAAAATTATATTAAAAATTAAAAGCTTCGCTTTTTAGCGATTTAAAGTTAAAATATATTAGATTATTATAATTAAATAAAAAATATAATAGTAATAATAATAGCAATAGCAAAAGCGATAGCGATAGCAATAGCAATAATAATAATAATTTTATATTTAAAATTTCTATTGTGTATAATTATATTAAAGCTATAATAGCCGCTTTTAAGCTTTAAATAACTAAATTTAATAAAAACATTAACTTTAACTTAATAAACATTTTAAAAAAAAACGTTATAAGCTATAATAATATAAATAATAAGCAGCTGCTTAATTAGACCGCTATTTTAAATAAAAAGAAAATTTTATATAATAAAAATCTTTATTTTATATAAAACTATCGGCAATAATTTAGAATTTTAAATAAAAAAGCTTTTATTTAAAAAAACTATTTCGGTAAAACAGAAAATTTAATAAACTAGGCTTAAAAAAATAAAAATAATATATGTTTTTTTATATAAATAAACAGCTAATACTTTTAGCTTTTATATAAACGTTTTTAAAAAAAATATAAAGTTATTTTATTATAAAATTTTATTTAAAGCTATATACTGCTTTTTTAATTAAAAAGTTTATTAAAAAAGATATTATAAAAAAAGCAAAGCGACCGATAATAAAAAAAAATTTTTATTATATATTAATGTTTATTTTACTTTGCTTTTAAATAAGTAATAAAAACTAACATTAATAAATTTATTAATAGTTTTTTAGTAGCTAATATATATTTATTTTATTATTTTAATAACTTATTATTTTATTATTTTATTATTTTATTATTTTATTATTTTATTATTTTATTATTTTATTATTTTATTATTTTATTATTTTATTATTTTATTATTTTATTATTTT
>MU392336.1:0-38008 GCA_022578495.1 Nemania sp. NC0429 | reverse complement strand
CATTTTTTTTTTATCTTCCTCCCCCATGCAGTTGTTTTCTTTTTCGTCATCTGATCTTTTTTTTTTTTTTATGCTTTTTTTTTTTTTTTTTTGTCTTTTTTTTTTTTTTTTTTTTTTTTTTTTTTTTTAATTGATCATGCTTTGTTAAAAGATTTAAAGCATCTAGCCACGTTTTTTTTTTTAGCTCATGATCTATGAGGAATCAACTATTGTATGCATAAGCCACCTACGTAGGCATTAATCCAACCATCTAAAACGTTTTGCCTAGTCTAGCTTCGTCTTGTCTCTTCTTGGCGTGATGGTGTCGCATAGTGTCCACCATCACTTACACTCCCTATCACACCATCTAAGATGTAAGTACACTATGTGCGCTCGCTGCCGCTGGAACCTAGTCCTAAAACAAACAATCGGCTGTAGGTACGGTCATTTTAATGGTGTTTCTATTACCTCAAAATCTCTTTTAGGCAAGCTTCTAGAACGCTGGTATTAGTGCTGAGAAGAACTTGGGGTCCAGAGATTTAGGAACTTTTGTATCCTAGACAGCTTCCCGGGAATACTTAGTCATACCCTTCACTTCTTTAGACTAACCACACATGGCCCGCTAGAACATGGATAACACGAGCTAATTGTTCAGCTTCCTCGACCTTAGATGTTCTGGACATCACCACAGCTGTGGCTGGTCTCTCCACTACTTACACGATGTGCATCAGGTTGTCTCCGCTCAAAACTAGTGTAAGTAGGTTTTGAGGCTGAGGTCGGATCCATATTGCCGGGTGCGGCTTATGATCATATCGGACGAACGAAGCATACTGGTATATACAGAGATAGGGGGCATGAGGTATTGCCTACACTAACTTACATAGTAGGTGAAGCGGTGGGGGAAACGTTCGACCTCAGTTTTGATAAGCGCCCTCATGGTTGGGGTCTCTAACAAGCGGTGTGCCGCGTTATGTAAGTACATTCTTTGGGAGGGTACTTAGTGTAGGCGATGGGTATAGGCGTCTTCACACGCTACAAAAGCGCATGAAGTTTAAGGTTGGGTTAAAATACAGTGCGAGGCCTGTATTGTCCTAGGGCGGCGATCTTTCCGAATAAATAACAAGTACACTTCCTCCCGAAAAGTAAATCCACAGGAAATAGCTTCATAGAGATATTTAGTTTCATTACCTAATCGATGGAATGAGTTCTTGTTCTGCGGTGAAATGTAATTCCAGCTCCTTTTATGGAAGAGACACCAGGTTCCGAACTATATCCGCATATGTAATTGTTTAATTGTCGAAACAATGAGATGGGGATTCCGTAGGAGCTTAGCCATTAAGCCGTACGTAGTCTTGCAGAACCAAACTATTCGCAATTGAGGGGGATTGTGGTTATGTCATCTAGGTACTCGTCGGGTTATAGCTCTCCCGGTTTGTCAGCATCTATCTGAGTTGGAGAAGATGCCGTGGCAGACGCCTGTCTGGTTGATTGCGACGTATTAACCAAATTTGCTCTTTGTTATCCAATTGGATAGGACTGCTCTTTGCGAGGCGGGTTATAAAGGGAAACCACTTAGATATAGCGAAGGTAACCCAACCATGGCCTAGACTTTACCGTTCCACCTATATTTCACGCACTCTGGCCTACCTAGCAGTATATCTTGGATCAAGTGACCTAGAATGCCTTACACCGGCAGTCGTGCTTACGGGAGATGATATTAAATCGCTAGGGTAGTTATTACAGCCAATAGGATTCCATGGGATGATTTATCGAGGAGGAATCGGTTGTCGTCGACAGAACCCTTGAACCTCGCCTTGACAAGCGTCGGGGTTAATGTTCTTTGACTTCCGCTCCTCCCCCACCTTTTTTTCGCTTTACATCGAGTTTCTGGATGCACAGTCAGTCATCGAGGTTAGAGGTTGGACGCATTGCGCAAAATATCATAAGAAAGAGGTAGAAGACTGGTAAACCATAAGTAGTTGAATTTAGTACCTAGAACTGACTGCAACCTTGGTGGTGGTATTCTTACTATGCCAACTCTTTAGCAACCGCAAAAGTACAGAACCCTGGACTTGAACAATCGACTGCTACAATTACCTAGCTAGGTTAGCTAGATGTAGCTTTTATGTACTAGTGTACGAAGTCCATGCGTACTACTACCTAATGCTACCTAGTACGAAAAGAGGTAACTCTACCGGGCAGGACGGTACCTAGGTAAGCATGCCGAGAGGGGTAAGAAAAACGTGCGCGGAAACAACGTGGCTGCTGCCCACCCCTCCCTGCCGCCCATCAGATGGTAAAGCATAATCTGGTTCGATTGACCTCCTTGGCCAGTCTCGCACATGGCAAATATATTGACATGGGCATGCCGGTCTTGGGTTTCATGGTGCGACTGCAGAGCAGGAGATGGCACTGTGCTACTATAAAGAGGCGATACGAAGCAGGCTAAGTACTTACTTTACTTGATGAAGAATTAATTACCTAACTGCCTCGACGACCTGAGTTCCCGCAAATAATAACCCGACATTGCGCTGTAATGTACACTACCTCCCCTAGCGGGGAGATTCCCTGAAACTATTAACTGCTTTCTTATACCAAATGTCAGTAAGGACCGCGGTTAAGCTAGGTAGTTTAAATCCCAGCCAACGAAATGATTAATAATGAATCTGCTGATTTATTGCATAGCACTTAATATGTTAGTTTAGTTTCTAGTTGAGTAGGTAGCACTTACAGCAGGGAAATCTGTTAGAACAAAGGGCGGAGAGAATAGAGTACCAAAAGTGCCATGTGTAGTGTAATACTAGTGTATATAAACTGGCCCTGCAGCCAATCAAAACACTCCTCCGTTGCCGGCGGTCCAACAGTCTCTCAACATCCACTACCTTCGGCTATGAACGACGGCACAGCAAGGCATGTTGCATGGTTTCAAGGATCTGCCTGGGTGGCATCCTTGTAAGTAGAAGCACCCCAGGCAGGAATGACTGCCACGAGTATAAAAGAATGCCCCGCTAACTTTGTATAGCACTAGGTAGCCCCAGGCATACCAAATACTAGCGTGTGCTATCTAGGAGGTAGTTTGAAGCTTTCTAACATAGGGTCGGCGATGTGGTGGATACTAGTTCTTGAATCTTCCAGCTAAGAAATTTTACAGAGAAGTTAAGTAGACCAAACATACTAAGTTTATCTGATTCCAAGGCAACTTGAACATTGCCATGAGTTGTTGACTCAGAGCAGCCCTCCTGGTCTCTATCTGGTACACTGCATGCTCTCCTTGTATTTAGCGCTGAGCTAGGTAGGTCGCATCATGATTGCTTGGAAAGCCCAAGGCACTTATGCATGCCCATGGGTATATGGGATCTTGTTCTCCGTACATCTTGGCATCCGCACAGTGTCTAACAAGTTCTAAGTTGGGTACATCCGCCTCACGCATCATGGATGTGTTGGCCAACACATTACTTTGTAGACTGCCCATTGAACACATGAAATCCACTCATGTACAATACGTGTAACAAACAAGCCCTACTACATCTGCTGGTTTCAACAACACTTCAATGGTTCTTAAACCCTTGTATAAACCCCCTGAACTGCATGCCTATATAGTTATCTTGCATCATGGCTTGTCCATTCCTTCAACTGCACATGGTGGTACAGAGTATATGGCAAAGAACTTTAGCAGCTTTAATTATAAATACTTTGTACATGTAGGTATATATGAGAAATACTCTAGATATCTCTCTATATAGGTACTTTAGCGTGTTCCCACTAGTTACTTCCACTAGACTCCGTGACTCCGACCCTTTAACCATTCGCCCCATTTCCAAGTTGCTGATAGGCATAGTTCTCCCTATGCGCACGAGGCAAGCATGCCACAATGCAGGTTAGCCAGTGGGCACTATTCCCAAAAGAGAAAGTGATGCACGGGTAGCGCTGCACACTGTCTGCATGTACCTGAAGTGCACATGGAAGTGGAAAGGGAAGGGGGGGGGAGGGGTGTTTGTTGAATCTGTCTTTGTTGTACCGTTGTGCTACCTACAACCACTGGAAAGTCACCTCTCTCATCGCCTCATCCGTCACTCTTGGTTCACTTGTCTAATACCTATGTAATACCGACCATGTAAGTACCTGTATTAGACACACTTATCAAATGTCAACCTGCCCCGAGGCAGCACCACCACCTTCAATATTGCTCTCACATTTATGCTTCTTCTGGCTCCTGTCTCCAGGCAGAATCCTTCCTTGTCTGGCGCAGACCATTAAGAAACAAACAATTAAGACAGTTGTTACTTCGTACTGTTGTTCCTATTGCTGTTGTGGTTTTGTTCCCTAACTCAGAACTAATACCACCCAAGGTACATGTAAGTACTTACTCAACGCACCAGATACCTCCATAATACACCACATATACCTACCGGTACCTGGGAAGTGTACCTGGGCCTACACCTGTACCTGTACCTATACCTCCGGTACAGTACCGGTCCACCTGGCTTAGGTACAAGTTCTGTACCTCTCAACCCACATCACCTCTCACCATCTCTCTATCTCTCCCTCTCCTCCGCCTCCTCCTCCTCCTCCTCTTCCTAATTACACACTTGTCTCACTCACACACACTCACAACACATAACACATACACGCACACCCTTTCTTGCTCTCTCTCCCTCCCTCTCTCTCCCTATGCTCACCTTCGGCCCAAGCCCTAGCAACAATAGTGACTTTTAGGTCTTTGTGCCCCTCTCTATCCGCTCTGCCTGCTGCTCTCATAAATGGCGGTAGCCCACGTTCACTATTAATTTTCCCTCAATAAAAGCCAATACCGGAGACGGAGGCCGCACCGCCAACAAGGATCTGGGATTTGATAAAGTTGCCATTGAGTGGTAGCCACAATCTCGCTGCGCAGTTGACTCACCCAATGCCCGCGCCTTAATTTGTGTTGACAGTCCACGCCTCGTCCCAACTTCTACAAACTCTCTCCTCAGCTCCCCGACTCAGCTTGAGTCTTGGTAGATGGCTGCCGTCTATCACGCAGCATCATCGTCGTCACCGCCACTGTCACCATCACTGTCACCGCCCACATCACCGTCGCTGTCATCGCCACCGTCACCACCGTCACAATCACAGTCACAACAACCACCAACACCACCACCGACCCATACACACATACAGACACGGACACAGACCCAGACGGGTACACGCACACCAACCTCGCAGCCACAATCGCTTGTACTCCGCAACCTCAACCAGCCGTCCCACGCAAACATCTCGAGCACCACAGCGATTACGCCCGCGCCGACTGCTACAATTCCCCGTCCTGGTGCCAGTCTTGACTCCATTTCTGCCACAGACCCTGCCACTACTACTGCTGCTGCTGCTGCTGGTACAAGTCCGGTCCTGGGTACTACGACCAGCAACGGCACTATTTCTGCTGTGCAGGCAAACATCCATCCCACTGCTGCCAGCAAACTTTCCAGGTAGGCATTTTCTTATGTATGCTGTTGGTACAGGGCTTGCCCAATTCCCTCAACCTCCTTGCCCTCCCTAGCCAAGCCCTGCCCTGCTCCATCCTACTGCCTTCCCCGGCCTTACCTCTCCCAATTGACGTCTCTACTTAGTTCATCTCGAACACAAAAACCTGTGGGCTTGCTTGCCATCGCCGTAGCTGCTTTGGACAGGACAATTGCGAATCGTGCCGACTCCCTTGCTCGCGATCGCCATTCTGTTGCCCTCGAGTCCCCCACCAGTAGCGAGTTGTCCAACTCAGACCGGTCTTCCAGAGGCCGTATTCTAACCAGAGCCTCATCTGTCTCCTCAACACTTGTCCCAAGTTTTGCCGATAACCCACGACTTAATCAGGGCCTGTTGAAGGATCCCATTTCAACACCTTACTCTCAGACAGACGCTAGCCAGCCGCCACCGATTTTGTTTTCAAGCCCAGAGAGCAAAATGCATCAGACTTCGTCTCGGCTCCTCCGTATGACGGACGATGACCGTCCGTTCACTCGTGTAAGTTGTTCTCACTTCCTGGCACCTTAGCCTATCTTCTCAGGGCTGTTCATATCCCTATTGCGGCGGCGTGCTCGTATTCTGTCTTTCGAAACCCTCTGTGTTCGAGAAAATATCATGGGGGCTTCCTAACACATGGTGCAATGTAGGACTTCAAAGATCTCTTCTCGACACTAATAGTCAGCCTTCTTCCGTTATCTCCACATCGAGTACGGTTAACGAGAGTCGAGCATACCTTTTTATCGGAAGATGCCATAAACAACTTGGGCTCCCTCAAATTTTCTCAATCCAATCGAATGCCCGACCCGAAAGACCCAACTCGCATTGTGACAACCACGACTACAACAACGTTCTCCATGGCCAAAGATATGGCTAGGTCGATATGCCAACGATTTTTAGACGCTAGGTTCATCGAATCCGCTGATGGCAAATTACAGCCAGTCTACACCATGAAGGGCGCTGTATGGCAGTTGACACCGAAGGGTGTGTGCGTGCTAGATCGCTTTTGCTCACGAAATGGTATTCAGCAAAGGCAAATAGGTGATCTGGTTGCTCAGGGATCGAGTCATCTTTGCATTCTAGAGAGAGATCCTGCAACTGACAAATTAGTCATGGACCGTGGCACAATGGAGGTTGTTTTCAGGAGGCTGTGTGGTGCCAGTGGAGGATTGAATGTCAAATCAACCGTCGGTGCCGCTGATGCTGATTCGTTGAGCGATTATCGAGACGGCTTAACAGGGGTCAAGATGGCCAGCGAGCGCAAAATCAGTGGCAAATTATACAAAGACACGTTTACTGGCAAGGCATGCTCAGATTGGTTGATGGATTGCTGCACAACCGTTGATCGGCGAGAGACATACGAGATGTCATCGCTCTTTGTCGAGTATGAGTTGATGGAGTCAGTTCAGCAAGACCGGGCATATATGGCAACATCACCTTCGGCCGCTATTTTTCAACCCACCAAAAACGCAATCTACCAACTCACATCGAGAGGCAAGGAGATTATTAGCGGTGTTGCAAGGGGACGCACCTCCGAGAGTGACGGCCTAGGGACATCGGGGCGCCCCGGCGTGGCTAGAGATTCAAACACTCAACGTCTCGACAAGATTCTGAACGATGCCGCTCTGAGATTACTGTTCCGAGAGAACTTGCGCGAGACTCACTGCGAAGAGAACCTCTCATTCTACCTAGAAGTCGACCAGTTTGTGCGCGGCTGTCGTGGTGCCATAAAAGCGGCCCAACGGAACCCGACCTCTACATCGATGGACGGAATTAAGGAGATAATGGCACAAGCCTACGGCATCTACAACGCTTTTCTGGCACCCGGTTCCCCTTGCGAGCTGAATATTGACCATCAATTACGGAGCAATCTGGCTACGCGAATGACGAAGGCCGTTGGTCAAGATGGTGCCATGATTGAGACCCTAAATGAGGTCATAGGGCTATTCGAAGGCGCCCAAAACGCAGTTTTCAAACTGATGGCAAGCGTAAGTTTAGTAAACGAGTGGTCATGCTCAATTTAACTGGATATACCCTTTGCTAACGGGGTATAAAGGATTCGGTACCGAAATTCTTACGCAACGCCAAGTACGAACACACGTTAAAGAACTACGATTTTGACTCGATCGTCATAAGTGGTGGTCGTGCTCCGGAAAGGAGTCAGAGCCGGTCTAATCGCAGATAGTAGGAAGGGTCAATCATGGGAGCAAGACCTTTTTCGGCTCAGCGGCTCGAACCTTAATATTGGAGTTACAACAGGCTTGCATGGAATGGTGTTCTGTTTGGATTTCCCCTCAAACGCGCTATGAGATTACATGCCAATGCCCTCGCTCCCGCCTACTAATACCACCATTTTTCTAAGTGTTTGATTTACCATTTCTGGTTTAACCAGAGATATCGGCGTTAATGGATAAAGCAGCATATAGACACCCCTCAACTGGCGTTCAGAACCAACAGTCATGATTTGGCATATCAGACGTTTTGTCGTGCCAGAGAAGACGGAAAGGGGCGGGTTGTTTCAATGTATATGGGCTCCCCAACCAAAAAGCGACCACTCATTGCCTGAAAGCTCAAGCAGCAGTGACAAGCTATGCGGATGGATTTGGAGAAGTATCGCGCCTGCAATGGTTGCAGGAAGGTGGCTGCTATGGGGGGAAATGACAGCAGCATAGTCTCACAAGTCAGGTCTTGCGACACGGGCGGCTCTGGATGAGGATGGACATAGAGGACGCTTGTCGCTTAACCATGGCAAGCCGATAATATGAGTACGTCAGGTCAGGATGGTGTCTAGATGACGGGAAAATGCTCGCAACACCCGGTGGCAACATGTAAATACGGCTTGTCTTTGGCCAGACCAGGCTATTTGCTGCGGCAACAAAAAATTGAGAATTATCCTGCAAATAAGGGAGCAATTCCTGTTAGTGAGACCAGTCCACGCAGATCGAGAATATGAGCAGCCTGTCACGGAAGGAAAGATTGCAATGGACAGGTGGGCGAGTGTTGATCGTCTCGGCATCATGTACATTCCAAGACAGTAGTGAGCCTCACATAAGACTTTTTGTTTGTTTTTATTGACAAAACAGTTGATTGGGTTTCATCAATATTGCATGTCTTATTACGGATTCTCAGGCCATTGCGCCGCATAGCAGTCACTGCGCACTTCTAGAATTCCGGTCTTCTTAAGCCCACGACGCCTCCGAGCGATCAAGACTTCAAATCTCCCCAGCTCAGTTCTCTACCACGCTCGTTTCGTCTCTCTTCTTCTCTACACTCCTTACCATCTCGTGTATCACCATTTGCAGCAGTCTCAGCAGTCTTCAGCACCCTTCACATATCATCATCACCCACCCATCAACCAACCAACCAACCACACGAGATGTACTCCAAAATGAACAGCCTCGCCATCGTCGGCCTCTTCGCTGCCGGAGTTTTGGGCGCATCGGCCGGGTCTCTCGCGACCGCAGCTACGGCTTCTTCTTCTTCTGCCGCGACGGTGACAGCGGCGGCCTCGTCCAAGATCGCGGCGCCCGCGGTCACGGCCGTCAGCGCGGTCTCCGCCATAGCCAACAACGGCACCTGGGCGTACTGGAACACCACGGTCACGGCGGTCGAGGTCGTCAACGAGCTCACGACGAAGTGCAACGAGGCCACCACGCTCACGTTCAACGACTGCGAGTACCCCGCCACCAAGGGCGAGGTCATCGTCGTCACGAACTGCCCTTGCACCGTCACTAAGGTAATTATGCTGTTCTCCCGCGTGTTTGCGGCCGCTTAGCCCCTTTTCCCGATTGTTTCTATATACTGCACTTTGAATCGATCAGCTTCGTCCGTGTACACAACCCTGCACCATTTCAAGAGGCAGATTGAAAACCCTTCCCCTCACCTTCTACACTCCGCAACACCACCACCCACCCCCTTTTACTCAACAACTCCATTTGCGTCTCCAATGCCGCCTTCCCCCGTTTCCCCCCATCAACGCGGCAGTGTTCGCTCTCAACAGCAACAACATGTCCAGAACGCTAATCCGTACATAGGTCCACCCAACTCTCACCTCGTCCCTCTGCCCACCGGGCGTGACCTGGCCGGCCCAGCACCCTCCCCCGGAGACCGAGGTCGCGCCCGCGCCCTCGACGACCCCCCACATGCCCGGCTGGCCCTCCACGCCTAGCTACCCCACCAAGTCCCCCGTCCAGGTCGGCGGCGTCGCGCCCACCGGCAGCGGCAATGCCATCGGCCTCATCGTCGTCGCCGTCGTCGCTGCCGCGCTCGGGCTGTAGGGCTGCCTGATCCGTCTCGGGCCCTAGCGCCACACAATTTGCCAATCTCCCCTCTGCCACCATTCTCCCACCATTCTCTCTCGTGTCTCCTTTCTTGAGGGGATTTCAATCTCGGTGGAAGACTAGGAGATCTGTTGTCATGTTTCTCTAGGGGCCTGTGTCTTCGCGGCTTTGGGTCGTCGTGCTTCGGGTGACGGCTCGCATGGTGTTGGGTATTTAGCACAGTGATAGAAATAATGGTTGCTCTGTTCGGCCTTGTATGTGCGGTTTTCTCTTCTCTTCTTCGGACTTGGACTACTAGGTGCCTTGTCTGGTTTGGTGTGGTGTGGCGCTACTGCATGATTCGTCTATGATGATCTTTGGCTGCGGGTATATTGGGATACTGTCGAGAATTGAAATATTTTATCTGACTTCCTCCTGGTCCTTCACCCCTCTCATCGCGACCGTGATCCCGTGATTTAGGCAGGTGAAGCTACGTTCCATGTCTCGCTGGCGATCTTCCTTCAGCCTTGGGGACGCCAAACCCACCCCTCCCTATGTAATGTCTGAAGGGAGTTTTGGAAAATATTCAACGACATAACAAGTAAAACTTGCAAGGAACCGAGTATTCTACCGTCCCGGATCTCGGTCATTCACTAGCGCCGAGATTTATTCCTATCCAAGACGACTACGGAGCTATTGTATTTCATCTCGACAGAACATTGTCTCTACCACAACACTAATTACTGCAAGCCTAGAACTACACGCTCAGCCTTCTGCAGTAAGACAAGACATATAACCCACAATCGGAGCCGCGAAGGCACTTTCTGGTGGAACGCTACCTAAGTAGTTCAGGCACTGTAAAATCGCCACCGGAGCAGTAGCTTAGGGTCGACGGCTCTCAAACTCCACAAACGGGGTTCGTGCTAGGCGTCCTGAACGCATACGACGAGACAGTGGGTGGTGGGATTTCTTCTCACACCCTCCTAATCAATGATAGCTCAATGAATATCAGCCGGATGTCAACTTCTGAACGCCAAGACATGATTATGAGTGCGCTTGGATCTCAGCGACATACTGTTTTGCAAATACGCGACCCGTCTGAGTAATTGTTTACTGCTGTGGTTACACCTTCAATGATTCCGCTTGTCCAGAACGTTAGGGCGTCATTGATGCGCCAGGCTTATATCAATGGAGCGATACTTATCAGATCAGATAATTCCCGGTTTCATCATTAGTCTTAGGTATTCTGTTCGAGTGAGTGAAAATACATTAATTATTAGGAAATTGTAAGAACTGGACAGATATTTATAGAGAACATTATGATTGACTTGGGCGAGTTCTATTAATATGAAGGCAACATAGAAAGGAAGTACTGGGCTAATTCTGAGGAAGTCCAACGGTTGTCCTGAGGATGACCCACTAGCCGGACTAACCTAACCTTGCCTAGCCCATAAGAGTCGCGCCGAACCGCGCCTAACCGCGTCCAACTCAATTAATTCCTTGTCGCTACAAAGCTGCAAAGCTCCATTTAACACACAACATCGAATTACATTCGTTCGCCTTTCCTCACTTTCGCCGTTACCGACCAAGACCTCGTTGTGGCTGCCACCCCCCTCGACATCTATAACACACGCACAATACACAATGAGATTGGCGGTGTGAACTATACGGAGTTTGAGCGGTTATGACATGGCTCCCAGCCACACCACCGGCTCAGGGCGTCGAAAGAGAGCTGGACCCGAAGATGACTTGACTTCATTACCAGCGCCAGCGCCCTCGTCTACCGCCGTAGCCGCAAGCGCCAAGAGACGTCGCCTCGTCGATGTCGAAGGCTCTCCCAGGGAGTTCTCCGCCTTGCGCTCGGCCATCGGCGGTGCGCCCCGCCGAAGGGAACGGCGCAACGGGACACGACGGAGGCTGTTCGATGAGCGGGATGGAAAGCAGGATCACACGACGGCCGAATCCTCTTTCGACATACCCGAGAGCGATGACGGCGTGTCAGAAGCGCTCCTGAGCAAACCGAAGAAGCTCGACTTCGGGAGCACGCCGAAACCCTCGAGATCTACGAAAAACCCATATGATGTGCCGGATTCTGGTGATGAACTGGTCATCGACGGAGAGGCTACAAGTCAAGAAGAACGCGGTCTTGTAGCCCCTTCGAAGCAGAGATCTGCCACTGGCTATGCGAAAGACGCACCGATACAGTCTACAAATAGAGAGCGAGACGGACAAGAACCTGAAAAGTCGGTGGAGAAGAAGACGGACGTGGTAACACCACGCAAAAGGGGGCGACCACCAAAGACGAAAGTAATTGAGCCCGAGCCCGAGACCGTGTTTCCACCGGCCGTAAACGGACGTGTGGAGGGCAAGAATGCATCCAGACTGGCGCCCGAACCCCCGAGGTTGAAGGGCATATTAACGCCCCAAAAGAGGAAGGCGGGTAGGCCAGTAAAGTCTGTCGTCTTTGAGAGCGATGAAATCGACTCGGACGTGCTAGACGGAGATGCGACGCCTAGGCCGATACTGGTCCCCTCTGGACGTAAGACGAGATCCGAAGAAACCAAGAACTATGCTATTCCGATGGATACGGAGAAGGCGAAGAACAAGAAAAGGAACGACGAAATACCAGAAGAAGAAGGGGATGACGAACAAGAGCAGGAGGAAGACGAAGATGACGAAGTTTGCACGATATGTTCAAAGCCCGATTCGGAACCCCCGAATGAGATCATCTTCTGTGAGGTTTGCGATGCTGGTTTTCATCAGAAGTGTTATAATGTACCGGTTATACCCGAGGGAGACTGGATCTGTCGAAACTGCTCACAAGACGACGTTCTGCCTGAGAGGCCGGATAGGACGGAGAGCAAGGCTGCCACGTCGACTGAGATCCCCGAGATTCCCAATTTCGAGCAACACTTCCACCAAATGCGTCGCGTATTGCTGGATCGCTGCTCTGGCAATCGTAAAATAAAATTACGTGGGGCGAGTGAGGCCTACGATAAGGCATACCAACTCGTGGAGCAGACGGTGCTTGCGGGCGAGGGAAACTCGATGATGGTCATTGGAGGCCGCGGGTGCGGAAAGACAACCGTGGGTCGGTTTGCTGCTGCGTTTTGGTATGGTGGCTAATATGGAGAACAGATGATGGAAGAGATTCTGTCCGACCTCCGAGCAGAGCACGAGGAAGCGTTTCATGTTGTCCGCCTGAATGGGTTCATCCATACCGATGATAAGCTCGCGCTGAAAGAGATATGGCGCCAGCTAGGCAAGGAAATGGAAATCGAGGACGACATAATCGGCAAGGTAGGATGAAGGGTGGATTCTCTATATTCAACTTGATCGCGGTAGCTAACACACGAATAGACAAACAACTATGCCGACACGATGGCTTCTCTTTTAGCTCTCTTGTCCCATCCAGAGGAGATCACAGGAGCCGAAGAGGGGGTGACATCGAAGTCGGTGGTCTTCATTATCGACGAATTCGAGTTGTTTGCAACGCACGCTCGACAGACGTTGCTATATAACCTCTTC
Organism: Nemania sp. NC0429; assembly: GCA_022578495.1. Lineage (NCBI taxonomy): Eukaryota > Fungi > Ascomycota > Sordariomycetes > Xylariales > Xylariaceae > Nemania > Nemania sp. NC0429. Next base: position 24,746 of record MU392336.1, on the reverse strand, counting down.
GATATTGCGCAGGCAAGAAAAGCCCCGATCGCCGTGCTCGGGCTGACGACCCGGATTGACGTGGTAGAGAGCTTGGAGAAGCGAGTCAAGAGTCGTTTCAGCCATCGTTACGTTTACCTGTCTCTCCCAAGGTCCTTACCAGCGTACTGGGATATCTGTAAGCAGGGCCTGGTGGTGGATAAGGAAGACCTCGTAGCGGAGGGCTTCGATACGAGCCTTCAAGGGCTCGATGAGTTCCACCTGTATTGGGATAAGAAGATCGAGGTAGGTGTGACCATGTTCTCTTATTTGAAATATGTATGGCTAATAAGAAACAAGGCCCTCCGCCAGACGCCAGCATTTGAGGATCACTTGGAATACCAGTACTATACGACGAAGTCGGTATCGGGATTTCTCACCTCGTGCATCCAGCCCCTGTCGGCCTTGTCGACGTCCTCGCTCGACCTGGCCCTCCCCTCGCGTCCTGAAGCCATCACGTTAGAACCGCAAGAATCGAAGCTACAACTCCTCGCCGCGCTCTCGGATCTCGAGCTGGCTCTGCTCATCTCGGCGGCGCGGCTCGACATCGTCGCACACACGGACACGGTCAACTTCGCGATGGCGTACGACGAGTATAGCGCGCAGATGGGCAGGCAGCGGGTGCAGACGGCCAGCTCCGGCCTGCTGGCGCTTGGCGGCGGAGCGCGGGTCTGGAGTCGCGGCGTGGCCGTGGTCGCGTGGGAGCGGCTGGTGTGGCTGGGCCTGCTCATCCCCGCGGGGATAGGAGGCAGGTCGAACGCGGCGCACGGGGGCCTCGAGGGCAAGATGTGGAGGACGGATGTCTCGCTTGAGGAGATCCCGGCGGCTGTCGAGCTCCCTGGGTTCTTGGCCAAGTGGTGCAGCCAGATTTAGATGGTGTGCCCACCTTACACTACTTCGTCTTCGTGCGAAGTACCTAAAGTATGGACGGATGCGTGGATGCAGGGATACAAATGAGCCACACAGCGAATCGAACCTATCTCGCAATATGCCCCACTGGTCATGGCACCCTAACTGATAGGTACCAGGGTCTGCCAGGGTTACCAAGCTACCCAGCCAGCTGGCAGCGAGGCGGTGCTTCGCTTCATCATGCGCCGTTCGGTCCTAGCTTGCGTCTGCCCGCTCTCGCTATGTAGGGAGTGCTCCTATGTAGGGACCGAGGGTAGCGTATAAGTGATAGGGAGATCTAAGTATGTAGTGTAGGATGGCATGGCATAGCTAAGCTAAGAATAGTATTGGCTACATGTAAGGTTGGGCGTCGTCTATTAATAAAATGTTATAGTTGCCGGCCGCTCGGCGGATTTATATCCCGCGCCTCTCTCTCTCTCAGGCCGGTCCCGGTACCCGGTTGGTACCTACACTACCTTAATTAGGTATGCTTTGCGGTGTGTCACCGACTTGCGATCATGTGCCAACTCACAAATTAAGTACGGCACCAGAGATGCGTGGTCGAGGGGAGGTTTCGTAATGTGGAATATATGATTCGTTACCAGGCATTCGCGAAGGGCGTCTATCTACACCATCTACACTTAAAAGTACGGACTTAGTATAGCTCGGATTAGACTAAACTCATGTAGTGGAGCGGACCTACAGTAGCGCGGTGGTCGTCTACGTTGATGCGCTGCAGGGGCGCACGCATCTGCATGTTTATCGCATACCTTAATAGAGATGCCTAGATATAGGTACTAGGTAATATGCGTAACTCCCTGAAGTCTAGAATCTCGAGTCCACTGCTGGATACGTAAGTCCTTAGCAGTGTAGATATTTATGCCTGCGATTCTACATACGTGCAGAAGATACGTGGATGGATCTCGTCTTGGGATCACGCTAATACGTAGGTAGGAAGTAGGGTGTTACAATAAGTGTTACAGCTAAGGACCCTATATCGTACCTACCTATCGCGATGCTATACTATCTAGGTATGGACATCGTAAGTTTCGTTTCCTAGAACTTGATGTTACAGAAAGGCTAGAGCAGTGCTGGGATTAGAAACGAACACTAAAGGGCCGTTCCTCTCGTTTTCTTGGAACCATAGCCATGCAGAGTAGCTCAGTAACTGTAGGTAAGGTGGATATCTACCCGAGAGTAAAAGATGCAGCCAGAGATGGCTCTAATCTAGTACGATTGCCTATATTGGTAACAAATACCAACAAGCGGACCTCCGCAAAGCCGTAGATCGCTCCGGCGCGTACAAAAAAGCATCCTAAAACGGGGCGTGGTAACATTACTTACTATTGTGACCTGAAATAGGGATCTCGGAGACGCCGCCGCCTTCCCCCCACAAGCCGACGTGGGACCGGGACCCAGCGCAGTCGCAGTCGCAGGAGTCTTGTTCGCACGTATCCGGTAAGCCCGGATCTCGAAACTGCCGACAGCTGAAGTGGAGCAAGAGAAGAACACCCCCCGCGACTGGTAGGGGTTAGGGGGGGGGGAGGTAAATAGGTAAAGTTAGGCGAAATACGAGTCAAGCTAGGTAAGGTAGGCACCAACTTTTTTCTTTTCCTTCTCTCTTGGTTCAGATCTAACCATGACCGAGCCTCCTCTCTCGACGACCACATGGCTGGGCACGACATCTTATTTACTGAAAGCAGTAATTAGGTCGAGCGTTTGTCGCGATTGGTCGCGGTATTGTAAACCTCTCTGGGTAAGGTAGGGATAGCTAGCCAATGTGCTACCTAGGTTAGTCCCAACCTATAACTTACTTACACTACGCATTTGAATTGCGAGAAGCAAGCCTGATTGACTGAAGCCAGCGTAACGTTGTAGGAAAAGCAAATACTAACCTACACCTACATATACGTACCAGGATACGTGTAGGTAGTGTCCAAGCTATATGTCTAACTTAACTTAGGTACTTTGTGCGAAGTGGTACTTACCGAGTACCTACCAAACCTTAAGTGAGTGGTACTTATCTAGAGTTTGATATACCGACCATTGCCAGCGCCATCGGTTGCCTATTTTCGGCCGCACGCACCTTAGGTACTTGTACTAGAGGTTAGATCGTGTATGTAAGTAGGTATATGTGGTGTAACTACTGATGTCATTCATAGCGTCGATCCACATGGCACCTCGTAGCGTATACCCTTAGCATTCCTTCACCCTTCCGTAGACCTGTCCCTCTTTGATGTTTCGCAACGGACTGGCTAAAACATGTGCCGCGCCAGCCCATGCCTTGTGCCTGTGCCTGCGCCCGTGCCTGGGTCTAGGTCTGGGCCGCATCCTCTTTATAATATAACAGGAGCCCTGCTCTGCGAATGCAGCACACCCCAAACGGAATTTATTGCGACTCCTGGTCCTTAGGCCGTGGAGATCCGAGATCCGAGATCCGAGATTCGCTCCGCCGACTAACACACTCCCACACGTACTTCATACCTATACATTTACATGGGAACCGCCACGATCTCCCTTGTAAACCAGAACTCGCAATCTCCGGTCCCCGTCTTTATCGCCCTTCTCCTCTAGCAAGCCGAAACAAAGAAGCCGCTGACGCCACATCTACCGCGCCTCAACCCTGTCGAAAGAAGCGGCTGCGCCGGACCCTGTCCCGAGCGAATTGCTCACTTGACGTTTGCACCGCCCTTGTCCTCGCAGTGGCTGCCTGGGCGCTCAAGCCCTCCTTGCCTTCTCCCCTCCCCGATAAAGACCGAGCGGAATAGACACACGACCCGCGGCGTACCTTTCATTACACGACGAGACGAGGAAGCTATCCAGCCAACCAGCCCCGAACCGAAAGCGATCAATGTCGAAGCGCACGACCTTTACCACCATCTCGCCCTTGCCGGCGGGCATTCCGCGCGAGGTGGTCATCGAATTCCTGCATAACCACCAGGAGATGATCGACCTGAACCCGCTGATCATCGAGCGACATCCCATCCCGCCGCCGCCGCACGCCCCCGACGAGGAGAACCGCTGCGTATGGTGGAGCCTGACCGACAAGATCGCCTATCTGCCCGGCGGTCTCGTGTCCGGCCAGGTCGCCTACACCGCCGCCTTCAACGACCTTCCTAACGGCGTCCAGACGCACTGCTACGCGCCCCTGGGTACCGATATCCGCGAGCGCTGGAGCCTCGGTGGAACCCTGCCCGGCGAGCCTCTCGAGCCCGTCGAGATAGGCCTTGGAGCCCCGCGACAAGGGCTGTATCTACGCGAGGTTCGTTCTTTCGCTCTTGGCTTTGATGCGCATTCCTCCTGCGCAGCGGATACTGTCCGCGCAAGACTTCCATCTGGCGCTAACTGACGATGGCGATGGCGGAAACAGGACGTCGAGCTCCGCTGTAACTTCATGATGGCAGGCTTCGTCAAGAAGACGCTGAAGAACGCCCACGGCACTCTCGTCGAGCGCCTATGTCAAAAGGCCGCCACGGCATCCCCGAAGAACGGCGCCTCTCCCAACGGATCGATTAGCGCGCACGCGACGAGCACTGAAAAGGTCGGCGGCTGGGTCTCTGGAGGCCACCTCGACCCCAGGCATCCGACCTCGCGGCCGACCTCGTCCGAAAACGCGCCAGGCCCGCAGGGGTACGTCTCATATCGCCAGCCCGCACCGCCGCCCACCAATGGTCCGACGAACAACTGGGCCGGGCTCCATCAGCAGGCCCCAGCGGAGTTGCAGTAGTGTCCGAATGCGGATACACGGGATAATTAATCCTCTTGGCGGTTTTATCTCGACCATTTGCCCCATCATACCAAGCACGATTTCGAACCACAACGCCAACGAGGAAATCAATCTTTCCCCCTCATTCTCACTTTTTCTTTTTTTTGTCCTCCTCTTCCCTTGATCGAGGCCATTGTGTTTAGCGTGGCGTATATTCTGCATGACTGGGTTGGAAATGGAGTTTTTTTCATCACTCAATCGTCCAATTCGTTTTTGATGACGGTTCTACGGATGATTTGGCCCCGCGTTTTGCTATCCGGATGGCGAAAAAGAATGCGCGCGAGGTTTCGAAGAAAACGTCTAGTCTAATGGTTGTTTTTTCTCTCTCTATATAGACGGATTTGCAGGACGGTGGGGAGGTTCTGCCTGGGACTTGCGGGATGGATTAAGCATGTGAAAACTCATACGTATATATGTAGGAACTTGAGAAGGGGGGAGGAGAAGACGGGTATGTTATGTATGTATGCTACCTACCTAGAAGTAGGTAATAAGACATCAGCCGGCAGCATCCGGTCGATCGATCCTTTACTATCTTACTTACTTGCCTTACTACTCCGGATCAAGGATGTTTTTGAATGCGGGCCCTCCCCTCCCCCCAATTTTTGGATTGCCTGCATCTCATCCGACTTCCTCTCACGGCTTACATGCGTACTCACACATACCTACATACTTCTTACATACCTCATATATCTATCTACCCGCCTGCCTGCTTGCCTGCCTGCCTGCTTACCTACCTACCTTCACCACAATGAGTTAATTACGTAGTTAACCTCAGATTGCGCTCAGAGATCCGATCCAATGAGCGCAAAGGTAAAACAAAGTCTGAGCTCCTCCGAGGAATAACGCGCGCGCGCGCGCGGGAATAAAGGGGGGAAATAAACTTCAAAAACAATTCTTCTTCATGAATCATCATCGTCATCATTCACCAGCCTCCTCCTCCGTACGAAGTACGCCGTGGTTGAACTGAACTCTTATCTGTCTATCTGGTAGTCCTGGGTGTGTGCGATCGCGATCTGTGGTGTCTAGTAGTGCGATTCAATGACCAAGCATGCATCCATTCTTCCATTTCTTGCCGAGCAGCCGACTTCTCTCAGCATCCATCCGTTACGGTCGGGGGTCCTGTCTTATCCAATTTGATGCGCTCTCTGATTCATTCACTTCACTTCCTCCTTCCCTCTCCTCTGTCTGCTTTTTTAATGTCTTTATCAAGTCTCTTTTTTATTCCCGGCCTGGGTAATCCTACCTACCCATGGTAATGTTCAATGCTAGGTGCAACTTGCCCCCAAAAACCCCCAACACCCCAGTTCGGTTATTTTTTACCCCGAAAGCCAATGCCACCTGCAGTGCTGGGCACACAAAAGCTGGTGAAACAAAAGATATAAGATAGGAAATTACAAATGCTCGGGTCAGCCATCGCACCTGGGCCCTTCTCTTTTATATGCACTTTTTTATATCTTTCATACGGCAATTGTCGTCGTTGTTGTCATTGCTCTCTTTAAATCCCACCACCTCGACTTCGTTGGCTCGTGACTAGGAACGGGACAAGCAAGGGATGGGGAGGGGGAAGCCTTTGGAGGGGAATTCGATCCCGTCGAGGCTCGCTAAGTACGTACGTAACCACGATTTCAAGAAAAAGGCAAAAGGAGACTTTAGCTAATAGAAGAGGGGGGAGAAATCAATATAAAAGGAGAAGGAAAAGGAAAAACCAGGGCATACTTGTTCTTGGTATTTCATTCCCTGCAGGCATCAGTCTCAAAGAAAAAATGGCAATTCCCGTTACATGGCTTTTTGGCCCCCAAGAGGTACTTAAGGTAGGTAGTAATTACTACTACAACTCACTGCTCATCGATAGGTACTTACTTTTTACTTGATTAAGAGATGGATACTACAGGTAGGTAGGTATTTAAGTGTAGGTAGGTAGGAAATATGTACATGCTCGGGGTTGCGTCGCGTGTCGTGGTTTGATTTGCCGATCCAAGCGCTGATCGCCTGGTCAGGCGGGAGGCGCGAGACGCAAAATGCAGAATGCAAGAATAAAAAAGGCCCATGATTACGTCGTTCAAGTGGCTGGGGAATTTCCCAAAATCACAGGCCCATATTAAATGCGCGGCGGCTGCGATAGTCGGGGAAGCGGCGAGGTTAGCAGATGATCTCTTCCTGCCTCGTCTTCTGACCGCCTGTACGACGCAGCTGCTTCTCGAGGTTGGAAGTTTATACATGTAGCAGGTACTACTGTATGAGGCATGTATCATGTATCTAAGGTTAGGGTAGGAGGTAGATGGATGGTTGGTTTCGAAAACATCACACCAGGCACTGACCCAACGAATGAAATCAAGCAAGCAATCGAGCCGCTCAAGTCCTGGAACTTGGAAGTCATCAGATCCGAACACGCACCCGCGCCCGCTGTGACCGACAGGCTGCGTCACTTATATCTTGAATTTCTCGTACATGACATACTGGCAGTACCTAAATCTTCTACTTCTGCCGATTCACCGCCCATGCACATGGGAATTAGCTGAGTGACGAGGCGGCGTGGTTGGTTACGTCTGATAGGTAACGGGAGGTTTTTCTTTTTCTGGCCGTCATAGGTTGAGCAAGTAAACAGCGGTCTGTCAACAATCGTCACTCGACAATACACGCCTTGCTTCCTGACCGCCGTCCTCTAACCGCTAATAATTAATAATCAACAAACAAGTTCAAGGGAGTTCGTCTCTGTTTCAAGACTGGACAGTCCTTGTGGGGATTTTTGATTTTCTTTCCTTTTTCCCTTCTACTCCTCTCTCCCCTCCCTCGGTTCTTCCTTTCTCCGTGACCACCTCATTGGAATTTTGGTCGTATTTTGGAAAAGCCTTTGGCAAAGACAGACGGACAAGAGTCGACTCACGATTCTCGGCCCTTCTCTCACCACCTAGCCCTGGCTTACCCGTCGAGACGTCTCGAAAGGAAGCCGGACGATAAGAGATCCATTGGCATTTCCCAAGACCCAACTCCTCGGAAAAAAGGGGGAACTGCCCCTCGACTGCTCATCCCTGACCAGGCCGGCGACCTGCGCTAAGGGGAATAAGCTTTCCCGCAACCCGAGGTTACCTGACAAAGACGATAACCTTATCCTCTGTATCGCCCCTCTCTCTGCTATTTTTATATAAATACTGTCTGTTGAGGTCATCTGTGCCTGCGCAGAGAATCAAGAGAGACAGAGACAGCTCTCGCGTATTTCCCCTATCTCCGTTTTGATCGTCGACCACAGAGTCGGGTAAGACTTGACACGGCCTCTCTGGATGACTTGTGGGATTCGAATTGCACGCTCGAGATATACGTCACGAAAAGAACCGCTCCGGTCGTCGTCGTAAACTCTAATCGGTCCCATCGACCTCCCCTGAGGATAGGATCAGGCAGATACAATCACTTGAAACCCGATGTGTAGCGATACCGAGTACATGTGTTGGTCGTGAAGATAGGTTTGGACGTTATACGAATAGAAGAAGAGTAGCACTCAGCTGCCGCGCAGGGGGCTCCAGAGAAACGTGACGAAGAAGGCAAGGAGAATGGGAAATTAAAGATGAGGCTTCCAGTCCACTCGACGGATCCCTGCGCACGAAGGGAACGAAAGAGAGCAAGACTTCGATCCCAATCTTGCCCACCTAGCTTAAGACGATGGCTCCGATCCGGCAGAGCACGGCCGCCGTCGCATCCGGACTCCCGTCAAGCGGCTTCGAGAGCTTCATAGCGCCGCGCGATATGACACCGACGATCGACGTCCGGAATGGTGGTCAAGATGATGCAGATATGCTAGCTGTCATGGGGGTGTCCCTCTCCTTTTCCACCGTGAGTGTGGTAGCTGCTATGCTCGCTTTCTACTGGTTCGTCCGGATGAGGAGGGGATTCCGTCAAGAGTAAGTGAACCGAGATATGAACCGGCGGCTTGTCTTCCGGTGCGGCCCGTACATGTAATAACCCTGTATAGCCTGATCATGCTCTTGATCCAGAGCGACATGGCGAAAAGCTTGTGGCTCATCATCAGCCCCCTATTCTACTTCATCACCAAGAAGCCCTTCCGCTCCAACTGGGTCTTTTGCCAGGTTTCCGGTTTCCTCCTCACGGCAACCATCGAGGCGACCGACATGGCTGTTCTCTTAATCGCCATTCATACTGCCTTATTCATCGTCAACCGCCAAGATCCCGGCGCAGCCCCTGGTCTGCAACCCTACCGGCGTATTGCGTACGCGCTGTGGGCCATCGTGCCCATCCTCATAGCAGCTATCGTTCCGATATCAGGGAGTAGTTTCGCCGACAATGGCGCGCATTGTTTCCTCCCGATGCAGCCAGGCTGGTATCACACAGCACTGGACTGGATACCGAGGTACATCATCTTCACCTTTATCATCGTCACGTACACAGGACTGTACTTTTACGTTTGTTTCCGCTTTCGGCGCCTCGGGGAAGACCAAAGGAGGGCCAGTAATCAGAGCTCTCAGTCTGCCGGTTCATCCACTCGCCGGCGATCGAAAGGCAAATCGAGGGCCCGTAGTGCTTCTCCGACCCCTGCTCTAGCTACGCACAATCTCCTCGATTCACCGCAAGCTGACACGTCGAAGAATAACTCGTCAACGTCTCGTCAACACTCGGCCACCTCGACGGTGAGCACGCTGCAGATGGATCAAGGCGCTGGTCTGCCGACTGTGCCGGAGCCGGTGGCCCGGAAGCGTTCGATCACATGGAATCTGGTCGACTTTGAATGTGATGGTGCCGTGGCCTCGGCGCCCTCCACCCTGTATGTTGATGCTGAACTCACTAGCCCCCCAACGGAATGGCTCACTCTACCTTCCGCTAGTATTCAGGACGGCAACGACGACACGACCCGTCCGAGCGCAACCATTATCTCTCCTCTAGAACGGATACGCACTGCTAGCAGCGGACAGACTTCCTCTCGTAGCCGCAATAGTATCCGAGGAAATATGGGTGAACCACGACGCCCCTCAATACGTTCACAAGACAAGGATAGACACTCTAGACGCTCGTTCGCAGACATGGTTTCCGCCCTATGGCAGAGTCTACCGGCGCCCGATCATCCAACCGAGAGGGACACGGACGAGGAGCCCGGACACTCCTCCTCGTCCATACGGTTGGCAAGCGATGTGTCCGAAGAGACGATACGGCGCTCCCGCGATAGAGTGCAGCGACAGATGCGGCTGCTCTTCGTGTACCCGGCCATCTACCTGCTTACGTGGATCGCGCCCTTCGCGGCGCACCTACACCACAACTACTACTCGACCATCACGCACCGTCCAGGCCACGACAACAGCACCGCCCCGGCCATGCACGGCGCCACCGCCGGATACGGATACTTGAGCGCGGGCTCCCCCCACCCGACCCTGACAAAACAGTACTACCAGGACGCCCTCTTCGAGAACAGCCACATCTCCCTCCCGCTCCGCATCATCAGCATGGCGAGCCTGTGCGTCGGCGCGGCCATCGACTGCGCCTTCTTCAGCGCCTGGGAGCGGCCCTGGCTGTATCTGCGCGGCGGCTTCTGGGAGTGCCTCGTGCTGAGGCTGCGGATCCGCAGGCTCTGCGGCGCGGGCGCGAGCGGGGACGGGCCCGGGCGGACCAGAGAGGAGAGGTTCGCGGACTCGAGGGCTGCGCGGATACGCAGGGATCGAGAGAGGGAGATGGTGCGGAGCTGGAAGACGACTGCCGCTGCCGCCGCTGCGAGTGGCAGCGAAGACGGGATCACGATGACGAGGAGGACAGAGAGCGGGAGTAGGAGCGGAGGCGGGAGCCAGCAGACGAGGAGGAGGGAATGGTGGGACGCGCTGGATGTGATGGATGAGGGCGAGGCGGAGTTATGACATTCTTCTCCTTCGTCCCGCTTGTGATTTGATTTGATGACGAGCTGGTTCATTGTTCATTGTGGAAGGAGGTATACGCGTTTCCCCCCTCCCTGCTCTACATTACCCTACGCTACCCCACACCCACCCGCTCCCCTTTTTTTCTCTCCTTGTCTTTGTCCTCTGGTCAATATTCTTCCTGCATTATTGGCGTTTGGTTTATAGGGTTGCTGTTGGTATTTCACCGCCCATTGCCCCTGTTTTTTTTTTTTTATCTTGTTTTCTTGTTTACTTGTTGGTTTAAGCCGTGTTCTGCCTCCTTTCTTCTTCTTCTTTTTTCGGCGCCCCATGATACCCCATCGGCTTACTAGAGCTGTATTACTTTTTATCGCACCTATCTCATCACGTTCCGCCTGCTACTTAGGTAGGTCTGGTTATGTATGCTACGCCTCCACGAGCGTGTCTGTCTACCTACTTAGTACTTACTTATGTATTTGCTACCTATACTATTACATGCTCGCGAGAGAGGTAGATAGTAGGTAGCATACCAGCCACGTATAGCTGTTATTAGCAGGCATAACATATTCAGGTCAATAGGTACTAGGTTAAGCTACTTAGGCCTAGGAAATAATAACTATTAAATTGCAAGCAATTGCTTTTTTTCGTTCCCTTTTATTTTTTCGCGTTTTCAACGCTTGGGAGTGCTGTTTTTTCTGTAGTATTTCTAAGCTACATTAGATAGACTAGATCGTTTAAAGAAGCAGGCAAGAAAGTCAGCAGTGGAGCGCACGCAGGTTAGGGGGAAAGGGAGGGGAAGTGGGCGGGTGTAGAAAACTTCGGCAAGGGGCTACATCCTTAGGTGCTTCAAGGTTGGATTATGATGTTACGTGTTTAGGTCAGTAGGTCGGTAAGAGGTAGTCTAGTCTCTACACAGACCTGAATATTGTCTGGTAGGTGAAGTCTAATAGAGGCATGATGAATAAAACCGTCATATTAATGGTCCTATCATATGCTGTGCTGTGCTGTGCTGTGCTGTCCTATCTATCTCATTTCATCTCATCATATTCTCCTATTTCTATCTTTTGTATCTCATTCTGGCTAGTAGGCGGGTAACATTAGGGGGCGGATCAGAGGGTCTGGGGTTAGGTTGTCGTTGCTGGCTCTGATCTGCGTGAGCAGATGAATAAATATGTAGATAGATAAATAAGGTATGGAGATGTGTATATACTTAGGCATGAAAGGCCTGGAGGTAGGGACTAGGTAGGTAGGTATGTGCCTGCAGGAAAGTGCTTAGGTACCGACTTACTTTATGTAGGAGACGGACGCACTGCTGGTAGATAAGGCAAAACAGAACGACGAATGGGAAGGCGAGGCAAATTCTAGTCTCTCTCTCTGGTTGCTGATCCATCGTCTAAAGTACCTATGATACGGTCTATGGGATTGAGAGCAAACGGGCTACTGTAGTTACCTACCTCCCAGCAGCGGCGTATACCATACTATACAAACCTAAGTATGTATATGAGCTGTTATTACTAGGCGATTTCATAGCGAGGGATGAATGCGTCGTAGACTCATCGAGGCCAACTACTAGCTACCTACCTTACTCACTAGGTAAGTACTGGGAACACACATCATTGAGATGTCCCATATGGGGGTTGCAGAGGATGATATGCGGGATCCAAGCGATGTCACGGGTCATGTGCGCAGCGTACGTAGACAATGTCTTTGATGACGAGGACGGTATTAATTGATTAATTGACTCGTAAATCATTAATATCTGCGCCGTAATAGCTGGTCTCCAGAAAGCTCCCAGATGGGAGCTGCGACTGACTACTAATTTGTCTGGGGTGGTAGTGTAGAACAATGCGTTCCCGGATGCCTATGTGATGATGGATATGAGAACCCGATGTTGATTGACGATGGTGCTCATTCCGACGGTGCCAGGGACCAGGGCCGGGACTAAAAGCCTCGGAAGTAAGTGTATCCCACATACGCAGGGTATCATCTATCTTCTCCGCAGCCAACAAGATGGGATGGGGGGGGAAACATCAACGCATATTGGTCGCTAAGAGTGATGGGACAGTTGGTAGGAGAAAGGGGAAAAAAGGCGCCCGCCCGGGCAGCTTAACCGAGTGGCCTGATCCAACAACCAAACGCGCTTTTTCGTCGTGTTGCATCCGGGTCTGACTAAGAGCGGTATTCCCATCCAGCCGTTTTTCTCCGCTCTCGGATGCTGAGTTACATGCCACGGATACCGAGCAAGGCAGCAAGCAGCAGCAGCAGCAGCAGCGGCAGCACAGATATAAGTTCATAGGGGCTTACCCGCGGAGACGCACACCTTTTTTTTCATCCCTTTTTTTTTTTTTTTTTTTTTTTTGTTTTTTTTTTTGTTTGTTTTTTTTTTTTTTTTTTTTTTTTTTTTTTTTTTTTTTTTTTTTTTTTTTTGTGCAGAAACCGCAGGAACGCCTGCGCGACGGCGACGCCGTCTTGCTTGTCGGCGACGCGGCTCATGCCGCCCTGATAGACGTCGTCGCTGATGATGCCGCCGTATTTGCGCATGTTGAGGAGCTCGCGCACCATTTCCTCGGTGAACTCGGGATGCCCCTGTACCGATATCAGCCGGCCCGGCACGTACATGCCCTGGTTGGCGCAGACATCCGTCCGAGCCAGCTGGACTACGCCCGGTGGGAACGAGAGCACAGCGTCTCGGTGCATTTGGTGGATTGACTGTACACCGATGTTATGTCAGTTGCCATGAACTGAATGAAGGGCAGAACGAGCCTGTCTTGGTGCCGGATAGAGTAAGTAAGTAAGGGGAAGGGGGGGTTGTACCATCGTTTCCAGGCCGAGGACTTTCTTGCCCTCCGCCGTGAGCTCGTGCTCGACGACACTGACCTCCCAGCCCCGTGTGTTCCTGCCCAGCTGGGCACCGAGCGCACGGCCGATGATCTGATGGCCGAAGCACACGCCGATGACGCGGACACGACCACCTTCGAGACAGCGCTTGGTGTACTGAACGAGACGCTCGATCCACTCATCGCTATCGAACGCGTTGTACTTAGCACCCGTGATCAAAATAGCGTCGATGGCGTCGGGGTCCGGATAGGAAGAGAGATCATTGACGATGTCATGTGACGACAGCGCCAGCTGGGACTCCAAGGACACCGGGCGAGAGAGAGACGCGCAGGCCCGCTTGAACATGTGGGCGAACACGCCACCATATGTCTGGTACTTGGCCTTGATGGGAGGGATGGGGGTATCCGCCTCAAGGATGGCCAGGCGGATTGGCGCATTCGTACTCCAGGAACCCATGGCTGTTGTTTCACAAGCACGGTTTGGGTTCTATGGTGTTGGGTTTGATCACTGGGAACAAAGCGGCACTTCAGACTCTCGAATGAATGCTGTCTGTGGGAGAGAAGAGACGCAGCGTTGATGAAGCCGATGGTAACGGTAAGTGAGTTGAGTGGGTGAGTGAGTGGGTGAGTAAGGGATGGGGTGAATATGATAATGGTGCCAGGGGTGGTGGCGGTGGCGGTGTCGGTGTTATTGAGTTGTTGAAGGGTTCGGTCGGTGGTGAAGATGAACAAACAACAACAGCAACACGGCGTCGACGACCCCATATATATACTCACTTACGTGTGTACTTGAAGTCCTGGGAGAGCTATGCCCTTGTAGATACCAGGTTAGGTATCTAGACCAAGGTCCAGCCTAGCCTTGGTGCGAACAACGGCTTGTCGAGGATGTATACAAGAACGTGGGAAAGTGGGAAAGTGGACAGACAGAGCGCGTACGTGTACGAAGTATAGGCATCGGCAAATGTGACACAGAAGATCCAGAATACATGTAGAATCTAATGAGAGGTCTCTGATACCGTAAAAAAAGATGAACTAGGTACATCCATGTAGGTATGTCATTTGGTGCAGCTAGTGTAGGTACTTGCTACTAGTACTTCGTAGTATTTGTCTAGGTAGATAGGTAGTCGACAGTCAACACCTTCCTTCCCGTTGACATTAACCCCTCGTCTCCCCTCATTCAGGGTGCTTGCGTGCTGTAGTGTAATTAGCGGCAGTGCCAAGCCAGCGGGGCCCAGATGAGGGAGGTTTTATTAGGTATGTCGAGATGTGACGTTGTGTCGCTGGCAAAATAAAGGCACAAGAATGCAGTGGAAAGCATATGGATGGATACTTTAGGTTAGGTCACTTAGTACCGTACTTTGCAGGACTCGATAATCGGAGGCCGGGGGTTGATATCTCCACAATTACACTAATCTAGGTGCTTAACTTAGCGTGGTGCGGGTACACAGGTACCTATCACTAGTTTAGGTAGATGGGTTTGACTCCGACTTTGAGGCAAAACAAGCAGAGAAAGCGGGTGCATGGGTACTACCTAGTGTACTGGCATCTGTGTAATCTGTGAATGGATGGCAGTGGAACTCGGAAGTGTGGGGTGTTGCATTTGTTGGCTGACACCGGCTGCTTATTGGCCGGCGATGTACCGGTTCCGCTAAAGAGAAGTACCCGGTTCGTTCTTCATGTAGGTAGGTCTGAGCCTGGTCTGAAGGTTGCCGATTAGGAAGTTCATCTTGTTTGGTGCAGATGCAGGTGGCTGATAGGCGAGAGAAGTCGTCGAATTCTCATACGTCTGAGGTCTTGATTTTTTGTGCGCCACAGTGGACCAGCATGCCTTTGTGGCTGCAAAGTCTTGAGGGTGCGTGATTCTATTCCATGTTCACTTTCAGGTACTTATTCCGACTTGGTTGGTAGTGTACCTACCCTCTGACGAAGTACCTCTATCTAGGTACCAACTTTACCCTTTCTGTATCAACGATAGGTACCGACGAGTGTCACTGAATAATACAGGCATTGATACGCAGTGGACACTCGCGATTACGGTTTTAGGCTAGGTACGTGTAATATTGCTTCTAATTCACCGACGCACGATGCGGTTCGGATATCTGGCCAATGAGTTCAAGGGAGCCATGACCTGACAAATGTTCTGAATGATGAGGCTCTAGAGCAAGTACCTACAAGAGCAAGTACATATCGCACAGCAAATGAGGGACCAGCAAGCAACACAGATGCTAGAATGGAACTATCCGAAAGAAATCTGGGGCCTGCCATCGTGGACTCCGGGGCGGCCCACATCAAATCTGATAGATGGCAACAGTCCGCGAACATGGGATGGCCAGCTTACACTACCAGCCCGTATCCGCCTAGGCCGGTTCCACTAAGCACCTAACTCAAGACGCATCGCATGGCAGCGTTGCCTTCGGCCTGTTACCGCGTTCTCTCAAATCACCGTCCCTCCTGCTTGCTGCCTCCCGCTGCTTGTTCTCATTGGTGACGTTGGCTCATTGGTGACATTGTGAGATGATAGATCGCTCCCGCGAGGTCCCAAGCGAGAGACAAATGCAACGCTACCATTGATTCTCGAAGATGGTCAGATAGTCCTAGCCCGGGATTCTAACTTCTGACGGCTGACGTAGATCAAGAAACATTGAAAACAAAGGTCCATGAGACATCTGATAGGTGGGCTATTGTAGCTATAAGAAACGCACAGGTGGACGCATAATGCCACATGAAAACGGCTTGAAAGCGATACTTTGTACATTGACAATAATTATACATACAAGAGGGGGGCCGAAGTCCGTCCATAACCGCACATCCTCTTATAACCACATATTACTCGCTTTCCGCGTCTTGCAAGTCAGGCTGTCACGGAGACGATGGTTCACGGGGCAGAGGCTGAAAACTCTGCATCCCATTATCGCCCAGAGAGGGGAATACAACACCGTCGAAAGCTGGTCTCCGCTTCCTGATAGATGCCAAGTTGCATGAATCGCATCGTGATCGCAAAATATTAACAACTCAGACGATGCCTTCGTATATATGCCTCAAGGGCTCCCGGGCCGGTTGCAACCCGAGAAGACCTAGTTATGCTACACAAGACTATCGATGGATAAACCTGAGCTAGCATTAGGGGGAACGAATTCCTATAGCCGAGCGAGCCCAGGTTTAATTATTGGTGAGGTAGCGTAGATGCTTTAGTAGGGCTATGATATGATATATGCTGACAATGTCGATACTCGATAGTGCTACACCCTTTTCGCTAGTGCAACGAGATGCTGCGCTTTGATAGCAGTTGTACTTTAACCCATCCACAGTTCCGGGTAAGTCCTCAAGTCCCGGCAGTGTAATAGCTCAAACTTCAGGTCGGGGTTTGACTTTAAAAATAGCATTTGGAGAGACGACGCGTCAGAAGGGCTAACAAAGAAAAGGCTAGCTGGCTAGCATCAGAGATTAGCTTCTCGGGGATTGTTTAGTCCACAAGAGAGCTGGCCATTTTCCCGTTTCCCACTAAATGGTTATCTAATATTATAGTCACACATGGCCCAACTACCTACCTATCCCTCGAATACTTTGTGTCAGGCACACTAATTGATTCTATACTCTAGGCCCAGATGACGGTTGAACTGCGGTCCTCATCACTCTCGAGTTTGTCAAACTGCCTCCCACTGTGGCAAGATAAGATCAGACAGGACAGGAGTCGTGGAACGATTGGAACTCCCTTGTTAGCTCGATTAACGTTACCACCCGTACACACAGTTATCGGACATGGTTCAATCCTTGATCAATATCTGCTTCGCAGTGTATTGCCATGTTTTCCAGGCTGAACTCCCCGAGGCGTTCAGGGTGCCCGGACAGCAAGTGACCTACCTTCCCGAGAGCGTAAGTTTGTTATGTGAGGATCCAGATTTGGTTTAAGGCATCGTCACCGTTGGTCGAATCACTGACTAGTAGAGTATAGCCGTCCTGTCACGGAACATAACTTCAGCACTAGATGCTCCGATCGGTACACTACTGCCGAAGTGAAATATAGCCAAGTCACAAGTGGGATGCTTGACCATATGCAGTTCCTTATATGGTGCCGTCACACGCACCATGCCAACGAAGATAAGGAACTGGGGATGTTTGCAACATCTAGGCCGGTAGCCCAGCGTACGAAACCCATATCACCGCTCACCCCTTGAATACGACATGTTAGCGTTGCGTCTCCTACGAGAGTCTAGAGCTGTCCCAGACTTCGGCAGGCTATGCAGCCAGTTTCTAACCGGCTGCCGCGGGCAATATCGTTTATCTAGTTACTTGCAGACAGTAATTTGACGCATGTCCACCGACGCCGAGGATCGTTGTTGCATATGCGGTGAGCTGCTGAAGCGGCACTGAGGTAGACCCATGGTCTCTTGTAAACTGGATGTAATTACCATGAATACGAGTTTTGAATGCAGGAATAATTTGCTATATCCCGTGGCTGGAGACGGACCCCGAGAATATACTGGCTGAAGCTGTAGAGGCGAGTGCTTTTTGTCGTCTCCTTTTTCTCCTTACTCATCACTGACTGGATACCTGGTAGTTAATAAGAGCGTCATATTCTCGGCCCCCCAAGGCTCCTATAGACGGTGGCAGGGGGTTGGGCAGATATGCGGCGTCCGCGTTCGGAGATCAATATAGGACTGTGCCTATTGATATAAACCAATTAATATAGGCGCACTTACATTCGATGATATGAAAATATGCTAGAAATGACCGACAAGCCACAGGAGCGTAGCGGGGCCGTCCATTAAAAAAACCCCAAAAAAACAAACATGAGGATATTCTTCACGTCTGATAATGATATCCACCAGAAAGCTCGGAAAGGATATTACTACAGACTCTAGGGAAGGCGAAACTCGCGAAACTACATCAATTGGAGCATCATGGTATGCTGGTCACTTCAGCCATCACCGCTCTTTCGGACAAGGGATGCCTGTGTATCAAATGGGAAAAAGAAAATAAAATTAAAAAGTACAAGGCATCACTCTCGAAGTCGATTCAATTCTACCTCTAATCACCTATTCTACTATGAGAAATGTTGCCAGTTGCAATGCTGCTATGATGAGCATGGTCTCCTGGATGATGGATGATGATAGAGGATTTATACTGTCAAATCGGCTCTGATCACACTGTGAAGATAACTGTCTCTACGTCACCAAAGGAAATAAGTACCTAGGTACTCAGGTACTTCTTTCATATGGCCGGTAACGCCCGGGGCTCTGGCCGGGACCAGCCACTCCACTATCTATCCACCTTATCTACCTCCAATCTACGGTCCGCCATACTCAATCCATGCCCAACATCATGAGATCTCAGTTTCGATAAGCCGTGCCCCGCCGTCGCAGATGACAGCACTTGTCGATGCTACCGCTATTGCGGCTATTCAAGTTGTACATAACATCGGAGCTGCTCATTGATTGACCAAGTCACTGTCCCGACCGCCAACCTCGGCGCGAGCCGGGTGCCAAATATATCTCCTATACTCCGAGAGCTTAATGGCTTGCCGGGTCGTGTCGACCCGGACGGAGGCCCTTTGTTGGTCCGGAAAAGACCGTGTCGGGTTTTCTTGAATAGCGAGACATATGGTGATCTCAAGTCACGCCATATCATCCTCAAAGCGACATATCGTATATAAGCCCTCGACGTACCAGACTAGGGAGACGAGCTAAACTGTTGTTCAACAACGCACTTTGTACTCAATCAATTAAACCTTCTCGTCTCCATTACACAATCCATGTCTTGCGTCATGGCTCACACCACTTCTCTCGACTCGCTCCCGAACGAGGTACGCTAGCCCCCGAAGCCTGCTTGACTGTGTTAGTAATACTGACCGCCGGCAATCAAGCTCATAATAAACACCCTGGACGCCCTCCCTACTCGCTCACTGCTGCCGCTTGCTGCCGTTTCCCGCCGGTTCCGAGGACTCGTCGGCCGTCTTCACTACTACAGACTCGTCGAGGCCACATCGTTACAGGGGCGTGAACTGATTCTGGAATGCTATCACCCCAGCGATAGACTCACGACTCCGTCACTCTTCTGTAAGTACCTGGGCACCGACGGGCTGTCTGAGGCTGGTGAAGACGCCGACCTGGAAGACCTGACGCGGCTCTACTCACGCTTCAAGCCCTTTCTCGGCGATGAAAACCGTCGCCCTCGCGCCCGGTGGCCGACCGTCCGTGTCATCGAAGGGACAGAGAAACCCTTGATCCAGGTCCCGTCGTATGATGTGGACCTCGAGGCGGGCGAGCTCTTCACCCAACTATGCGCCGTGACCAACCTCATAAAGGTTGGGCCCAAGAGAGGGCTGTTTCAGAGCATCGACAACGTCACCGACGGCGTCATTAGGGTCTGGCGCGCGTGGCTTCGAGAGCAAGCGGAACGTTCAGCAGCGGCACAGCAGCGAGAGGGGCCGATAAGTCCTGACGATTCTTCGATCTTGTGGACGGACTCATCGAAGAGCGTCGGCGTGAGATTCCGCGTCTTACCTAAGGAAGAGGGCCATGCACCCCTCCTCCTGCGTCACGACGAGGAGTCGGCCGTGTCGTACACACTCGAATACCAAGGTTCGTCTTGCGGAACCCATGTTTTGGTCGAAGGAATGGATGCTGACGTAGATTTAAAGAGTTGCTTGTGCGGACCAACAAACTGCTACTCACCCTCGAGATCTCTGAAGCCCAGCAGATCACCCACGCAGGTAACGCAATCATCATTGCCTCCTATATTTGAAGGGGTCCTCTTTTCGCGGTTGATCCAAGACTGGTTCGTCGGAACGGCCATCCATCGACGCTTCATTTATGAAGCACCAACTCCATTGGGAACATCTAAACGCTTGCCGTCAGTGACTATCGGCGTTTACCCGCAACGTAACATGACCCTGGTTCGACCTCGGGCTGCTCTTAAGAAGCGGCGCCAAGCCGAATCATCGACGTGCCGGAGCGGTCTTTCCCGGATCGATACAGGAAAGCGGTAGAACCGTGATTACGCGAGTTGCATAATCTGGACCTCCACCGGATGTTCCCCTTCGATCGCCGAGGATCGATCACTCGCCACGACGAACCCGAACCTGCCATTGTCTTGCCGAGGACCGGATATAAGACAGACCCATCTTGTGGAACTCGACCTCATCTAACTAATTCTTTTTCACTCTATAGGCGCCGTTTATTTTGCCGGCCGCGATCAATATCTACCCTGCAACGATGTCATCCGTCTACCGCGCGTACCGGCTCCTATGATGCAGCAGCATAGGATCATGCTGGTACAATGACGGTACCGATGCATCCAACATATCAAAACATCAACACATCAACACATCAACACACGCTCCCCCTACACTAGCGTAGCCTAGAAGCCGAGGATGGGATGAGTGAACCGATAGACGGGTTAGCTATTATTGAGGAATTAATACTTGGGTGGCTCACGTGGCTAGTTAAGACGATAGCTCTAAACCCTGCGTGGCTATAAGATGATATGTATAGATTGTACGAGGTGTTCTTGGGAAGAGGATTTCTGGGTATGCTGATTCTGCTAGAAATCTGAGAAGCACGGCTTATAGATCTATCTATTGGACATAGTTCCGCATCATATGTCATACGATTCAATATGTATAAGCGAATTAATACACATACACACACACACACATACACAATAACGATCTGAAAGCCCCATGCTTTACCTTACCTTCATGCGATCGGCCTAAGCGTCTGTGCTTCTCCTCCTCCTTCTCCTCCCCGCACGCTCTCATTTATGCGATGAATGTATTAACGCGCGGCGAGTCCAGCATGGTGGCGTAATCCCGTCAGATCTACTTGTATCAAAATCCTCATCCGGAACTGCCTACCTTAGGCACCTACACTATGATCGAAGCGAGGGTGGGTGGGTGGGTGAGTGCCTCGTGACGTGACCTGCTCTACACACTACCTGTTCACCCGCGATGAAGGGTAAGCTACTTATACATAAAGAGATCAACGTAATATACGTGTTCGGCATCGGCAAGTGCTTTCGGGGAGCATCAGTCTAGCCGTGTAGTCGTCCGGCCTGGCGACGCCGTATACATCCTGGTTTACCTTTGGTTTGGAAAATGAAAATATAAATACACTGCGGTGGTAGAAAATCGTGGCGAATCTGCCTCTCATCCTTTCTCGGCCCCAAGAGAACCCCCCCCCCGGCGAGCTTCGCTGCAGCAGTCCATGTCAGCAGCGTTGCGACGCACTGCTTCGCTCCATGTTCCTGCATTAGCCCTACAGGGACAAAACCTGCCCCGGTGAGGTGCTCGTAGTGTACCCTGGGGTCCCAGGGTTTACCGAGCCATTTAAACCACCTGGTGGTGTCGTATCGACACCCTTTTTTAATTTTTAATTTTTAATTTTTTTTATCAGTGTAGATGACTCGCACTGCGTTACCTAAGTACCTGCCTACCTCACTTCTCGTGCGTTACCTGCTTTTCGGCGCCCCCAAGAATCTATAGATAGACGGGTTAGATACTTCCTAGATTGAGAAAAGAACTACATAACTCTTTAGGCCATCCGAATCAATTCGATTCCTTGGTTCGAGTAGGTACCTAACCTGACGGTAAATTAGTTGTCGCAAGCCAAGCGGGAGCCAATACATACCTCGTCCACTCGAGTCCAGACAGACGGACCGTGGACGCATGCACGCACCCATGACGGACGGACGGGGCCTACACTACAGGGATTCGCTAAAGGTATCCTTGCACAATGTCACAGCGCATGCAGAAAGTAGGGACGAACGAGAACAGTCACCTGGGCAGGCCCGGGCGAGCATAGCGTAGCCGTTCCCGGGCGATCCTGCGTCAGGCGAGTTTCAAAACCCTAATCTCATCCGGATTGAGAAGATGGCATCTAGGTAGTGTACGAAGTAGGTAGACTAGATAGGCTACTAGGTAGATTAGGTACGGTGGATGATGAAAGATGACCAACCACGCCTAGACCAAGAAAAGTTGGACGCCAAGCATTCTTCTTCTTCTTTCTGCCTCTCGACACGGCCCCCCGGAAGAGGAGCGGAATTGCGACTCTTGGGTCTCCTCGAGGACATGTGAATGATACCGACCTTAACCTAGGGAATTACTAATTACTAGATGCTCAGCGAGGTCTGAGATTCTCGAGGAGAGGTTAGTTGGGTAATCTAAGTCTAAGTCTAGTATCCCGTGTCGGAACGGTCCGCGCCAAGCATGACTGTCAGGGAATGACGACTCCCTTTTACTTACGCTGTTGGCGAATCGCGAATCGATGGACGCCTTGACGCCCTTGCGCGCTGCGTTGCGTTGCAACCGAGCTTTCCTGATGTGCAACCACTTCACTTGTAGACCAGCCAGCCCAGCCAGCCAGCCAAGCAGCATAGCGCAGTCCCATGCATCAAGTGTGATAAGGGGTATATTGGGATGCAGACGGTGACTTCGCCAAGTCCGCGACGACGAAAATCTGTGGTCTGGTGTCTCTTCGCCATGACATGACCGAGCGTGCTCTTTATGTGCCTACACTAAGTAGGTTTCGGTATATACTTGTAAATGCTTACCACAGTGGATAGTATAGCGACTAGGTGTCGAGATCTACGCAAGGATTCGGTATCCAGGAGGTCATTGCTCTCTGCGACCGTGAGCGGGCTGAAACGAGAGGCATGTAAGTAGGGTAGTGTAGTGTAGCTAATCTCGCCGCGATGTCACCAGCATGCTGGGAGCCCCCACCCCAGCGTCTTAACATGGCACATCACATCTACCTATCTACACTAGGCATCCGGGGAGAGAGAGAGAGAGCACAGTATACGATGATCTCATCTACCAAGCTAGGTATCCCTTTTGGTCGTCCGTCGCGACTGGGGGGGCCCTCGTCTGCTACCTAAGTATGTACTTACTGCCTTGTCGTAGCCCCCAGTCGTAAGAGGAGCATCGCTTTCTTCTTCCTTTCCTTTCTTCTCTTCGTCGTGTCGGTGCATCATCTCCGCCTACCAGGTAGTCTGTCTTTACCTTAACTGACATCGCCATTTTTCGCTTCTTTCGAAGGTTGACCTTCGCGCGGCCTGGTTGCCCTCTTCATAAAGAACATTTTTAGTTGGAATCCGACTCTTTTATCCCATTCGCTCAACGCAGGAATTTTCTATTATTTTATCTTCAATTGTTATCTCCGTCATTTAATTCAGTGTGTTTTTATTTTATTTACTTACTTACCTATTTTAATCTTTCTCTTTGACGAACAAGGAGGCGCAGCCGGAAACAACCTGAAGGAAGCGCGAACGGGAGTTAGTCATGATCACGATGAGGTCGAGGCGGCCAGAATGGTCGACGGTCGACATCGCGCGGGTCGAGAAGTGCCTCCCGGCACCTGCGAGGACGAGCCACGGCGCCCTAAAAGCCCTACCGCCGCTTCCGCCAATGGCCGAGTTCGCGAGGGACGTCGCCGAGGCGATTGCCCTCGAGGTCGAGAAAGATATGAGGGCAGCAGGGACGAGTCCCCCCCGAATTTTCCCGCCGGCGCGAGGAGGAGGGCCTAGGAAAGAGCTACGACTCCCGCTTGGCATATCGACGACCGGATATCCCAGGCCACAGTCAACGGTTGAACAAGGACCGAACACGACGAGCACGACGAGAACGACGAGAACGACGACCACGACCGCCAGGAGAATGTCGTTCACTAGCATCGATCCGAAGCGCGTTCTCAAATATGGCGCGGGCAAACACAGCATGGTGGAATTATCACCGCAGCCGAGCGAAGACCCCAATGATCCACTGGTATGGACGAGCCCAGCCTCCGCGGAATAGATAGCCATGTGGACCGAGAGAAGAGCTAATCAACAATGTTTTTTATTTATTCAGAACTGGCCGGTATGGAAGAAGAACCTCAACTTCGCCGCGCTGCTGTCCGTGGTCGCCGTCGTCGGCGCGATGAAGACGGCCCTCGTCAGCGTACACAAGGTCCTCGCGGCGGAAGAGGGCGTCGACTACGCCGCCGCCGTCGCCCTGACGGCCGTGCCGCTGATGGTCTCGGCCCTGGCGGGGATGGCGGGCACGGTATTAGCGAGAGTCTGGGGCAAGCGGCCCGTTTACCTGGTTTCGGCGATGGCGATGTTTATCGGCTCCGCGTGGAACATCGATACCGGCGGGGAGTTCGCGCAGGAGATGGCTGCGAGAGTATTCCAAGGGCTGGGTTGGGGCGCCTTCGACACGCTCGTGCTGGGATCCATCTTGGACACTTTTTTTGTATGTGGCGACTCTTTTCGAAGCCCCCCTGGGCCTCTTCTTCTCTTCAATTATCACCCCCCCCTCGGTTTTTTCTTCTTCTTCTTCTTCTTCTTCTTCTTCTTCTTCTTCTTCTTCTTCTTCTTCTTCTTCTTCTTCTTCTTCTTCTTCTTCTTCTTCTTCTT
>MU392335.1:0-38564 GCA_022578495.1 Nemania sp. NC0429 | reverse complement strand
CCCAACACCAACACCCACCCTCGACACCCCCCCTTATCAGTCCCTTCCTCTCACTCCCGCCGGCCCGCGGGGGGGGGGGGCCCCCCCCCCCCCCCCGGTTATCACATGAATCTGTGAGCCCAGATTCATGTTGTCGAATAGTCTAGATCTTTTACCCCTTTTACTCTCCTTTACTTCTTTATATCTACGGTCTTTACGTTTTGTGCTTTGCTTCCTTACATTCAATGTATTGGCCTCTTCTACGCTACTTTATCCGTTTCCGTCTGTACATCAAAATTTGGCGTTGTTCTTTGTCATCTCCTGCCTGCTCCCATCTATCGTTATAATCCTGGTACTCGACAAAGAGTATTTTGGTCCAGCCACTTCTTAAGCCTGTTTTATTAGACGTGGAGGGGCGGGGAACAGCATGAAAGTAATATGAGATGTCAGGCATCGATCCAATAGAACGGGGGACTATCATGCCCAATGGTACATATTACCTTGCATATCAGGGCATTCGGGGGGAGGGTGACGGTTACATCAGGGTTGTATACTCAATCTCGCAGAGAAACTAGCTCAAAAAGGGGCTCTGCAGTTCTTGAGATTGGTAGCGGGCCTGCTTCCTCAGCTCAATTTCTACTTCAGAGCCAGTTTGTGGTAGGGACATAGCAACCGTTTCGTCCACCGACCACCGACTAGAGCAAATTGATCATCGCAATGATCGCACTGTCACTTTGCTTCCGTACAAGTTTTTTGAGTTAAACCAGTCACCTATGTAGTATTGATACTATAGTTACTAGTGCTCTAGATCATCTCGGTTATTTATGACTGGTTCCGGCGTCTTCGTCTTAGTCAATGAATCATTGCTAATATCATCAAACCCTACCCGCAGTCGTCTTATTCCTGCTACTTACAGAGTCGCTTGTATCCGGGCATGATTTCGTCCTCGGAGCAGCCAGTATGGCCTGCGATTCTGATGCACTTAATTCAAAGTCGTAGTATGTACCTTTAAGCCTCTCAGCTCTTTCGTCCAAAATCAAAAAAAAGGAGAATCCGGTCCTTGGATATCCCAACACCTGCTCTTGGCGCGTTGGAATATGTAGCAGAAAAGAGCAGCCGCAGTAGCTGTCATCTCGTAGAGCCCACGGCAAACATCGCAGTTGTATCAAAAATCGCCCAGGAGGTATCGAAGAAGTGCTGAGAAAGATGCCAGGAAAAGAACTTTTGGAATGAATCGAAGTAACAACGACAAGGCTCAACAAAGTGCCCGTATCAGAGCAAATATCACACAGACACATAAAAAAGAATTCAGACTGGAAGTAAATGAAAGAGTCACCGAGAAGAAAATGGGTTACATGAAACCTGGAGAGAAATGAAAGAAAAATTGAGCCCTGTTTTCCTTCTCGCAACCCAGTAAACAAGCCGCACCGATGCTAGACCGCGGCTAAGTACGTCTGTGATCGGTGATGTGCTGATAAGTTTCGCGACGTCTTTTCCTTGGCCCGCCGTCAAGAAGCAAAGCAATCGCATCCTATTTTACACCCACAAAGCCAACGCAGCTCTTAAGACGCTAACCTTGGTAGCCGGGATAGGCATTATTGAAATTCTGATTCGGGGGAGGCTGGTTCCATTGTTGATTCGGGGGCTGCTGACCACGTCCGTAACCTCCCGCACTTGGCGGTCCAGCATAGCCCATAGGCTGAGCTCCATAACCAGCTGGAGACTGAGCAGGGGGGCCCCCGTATCCTTGTTGCTGGCCTCCTCCGTATTGACCTATGGGCGTCAGTCGTGCGATCGAAACGATGTTGTTGGGCTAAAAGTGAGGTTTACCTCCGTACTGAGGGAAAAACGTGGATGGCGTGCCTGGGTAGGCAGAGGGCTGAGCACTTTGAGGACTGAATGGTGGCTGCTGAGATGGATCAAAGCTGCCCCCTTGTGGATTATTGGGGGTCTTGTCCTTTCCCCACTATGATGCTGTCAGTACTAACGAAGGTCTCGCCAATCAATCAACTTACGCTGCACTTCAGAGGCCTGCCGTTCACGTTGTAGCCATTGAGCTGGCAGATGGCCATGGCCGCATTTTCATGGGTATCCATTTTAATGAACGCGAAGCCACGGTCCGCTTGAAAACGAGACTCCGTCACATAGCCGAAGTTTTGAAACAGTGGGACAAGATCGGTCTGCGTTGTATACGGGGTTAGATTCCCCACATAGCATGTCGTTTGCCAACCAGGTGTCTGGTTCACAATCATATCGTAGCTTTGAATGCCATGGGTTGGGAAATGGTGATGACCGTAGGGCGTCGTGGGCGTCATACCCATTGCCTGCAGGGTTTGCTGCTGGGCTATTGAGGGCTGGCCTTTCTGATTAGCCCAATTGCAACGGATGGCGCGAGAACCCAACCACTCTCCGTCCATAGAGCTTAATGCCTTCTCAGCATCACCGCGGTCCCGGAAAGCCACAAAGCCGTATCCTCGAGATCGTCCCGTTTTCATATCCCACATCACGCGAGCCTCAGAAATGGTGCCAAAGGCAGAAAACGCCCCAAGGAGAACTTCGTCGTTGACTTCGTTGGAAAGGTCACCAACAAATATGTGAAAGTGGGAGGACGTATCCTCCTTGTTCGTGGTATTAGACTGGTATGCCCAGTTGACTCGAATTTCCTTTGAAATTATTAGTTTCCACGCAGTCAAAACATGGCAAATAAGACTCACAGCCTGGTGTACTCGGCGACCATTCAAGGTCTGCATTGCACGCTCAGCCGCACCGGGATCATCATACTCCACAAACCCATAGTTGTAGCCCTTAGCCTGTGCAGAATTAGCCAATGATCAAGCCATTTTTCATCTGGGAACCGCCGGCCAAGTTCAACCATTACGGTGCCCACGGGATCGTATAAAAATGGGGTCGGAAAACGCTCACATTCTTATCCGGAATAATCTTGACATTCTGAACATGACCCGTCGTCTCGAAAATCTGGCGCAACACATCTTCCGTTACGCGGGGGTCAAGACCACCAACGTAGAGGGCACGCTTGTTAGGCTCAGGTGCGACTCGACGTGGAAAGGGGCCCCCACTAGTGGGAGATAGGACCGAGTTCTTATCAACCGCCGACATAGGAGACGTGATCGCAGTGGGGATGGGGTTCGTGTTGGGCGGAATATGCAACGGTGGGGGTGGCATGTGCGCTGGGTTTCCTTGACCATTCTGGCTGTTGTCAAACCCAGGAGCACCAGCATTAATCTGAGACGGCGGCGGCGGTGGGAGCTGGGAGCCAGCTTGGGGGGCGCCAGAGTCTGCCATTATGATCGATGAGTTGAGATAAGAATGCCTTTTTTTATTTCAATCGTCTCAGACGCAGGGCAATCAAAACCAACAGTATTGACCGGTAGAGTCGATCAATCCGTGAAAGAGAAAAGCAAGTCGTGCGTTGCCTCGTGCACAATAAATATTGATTTCAAAAGTCGTAACTTCGTTGGACCGTGGAGGGAAGATGGAGTGGGTGTTGAAGTAATTTGGTTGCTGTGCTCGGCTTCGGGATTGGACAAGGCTAAGTGAGGAGTGGCGGATGCGCAGTGGTGAGGCTCGTAGTATTTCACGAGAGCTGTTCGAGTTGTGTGCAATAGTGCCAATCAGCGCAAGGCGGGGTGCAGAGGCTTCCCGAGCAAGACCGAACAATTGGGCACGGCGCCAACGGATTGCGGAAATGCTCCAAGAACGTAGAGAAAAGCTCTAGGCGGTGGCAATGACGGACGGCGCAGACCGCAGCGCAAGCTCCGAGGCAGATATACCGTTCGTGAGAAGCTGCGGCAGCCAGCGAGGACCGAAAAAGGCAAGTAGACGAGCGCCAAATACCGAGATGTATGTATGAATGAGCCGTAAAGACGCTGGACTAATACTCGAACGCGAGGATGGTGAGGAGGCGGATGATGATGATGATAAGGGAAAAGCGAGCCAAAGAGGAAGAAAAAATAAAGATGAGCAGCAGCGACGACGACGACGATGAGGATGACGAGACACACGAGACCAGAACAAGATAAGAGGGGAGGAAAAAGGAAACTGCCTTGAAAGGAGGAGTCCCCCAAATTCTCGACACACAACACCGACGGTAACGTGGAAAGGCGAGTTCGCACAACGATGTAGGAGATGAGGAGGGGAGGGAAAGGAAAGCGAAGCAAACAGAAAATGGTAATGGGGTTCAAAGTATTGAAGTACCAGTTGGGTGGAGAGTCGACAGTTTCCGGTTAGCAGAAAGGTCAGAATGCGACAAGATGTGGCTGGTGTACACGGCGTCTCTCGACGTTAGATTTAGGTAACATCGATAGCATGTAGGTATACATGCTTAAGGCTTGTACCTCTACAGCCCACAGGTAACCTCCTGGAGACCTCTGCTAAAGACACCAGGCTACGCATACGAGGCTGTACTTTCCCAGTCTAGGAAGATAAGGTACCAGGTACCTACTACTTTAATCCAAATCCCCATACCCCCACAAGCCACACCTGTGGTATACATCTGTACAATGTATATAACTGCATGTACCACGCCGCCTCGTGCCAGTCAACAAAGGACTTCGGAAGCTGCTTGCGGTCCTAGAAGTGGCATATTACAAGTCTTGCACGCAGCGTTTTCTGTCTGAGATAAGTAGATGCTTGCAGCAGGCATTTTATATTTAAAAGGCTTGGCCAAACTGCCGCAAATTGATCGGCACCATATCATGGATACATGAATTGTGCACCACCTAACGCTATCTACATGTATGTACCTAACGTAGTACAACAGCGGGGTAATGCTGGGTACTTGATAAGTAAGGATGTAGGTATTTTCTCATCGCTAAAACAGTTTCCTCTCCCGTCCTTACCCAGCACCAATCACGAAGTTTTAGTCGGCGCAAGATCGAAGCCGATTCAACTAATCATAGACAAACATATTTATAGGTATGTGAAACTGTATGCACAACTTACCAAAGATATCTCCTCTACATATAGATACTTAGTATCAGATAGATATATGTAGAGAGGTAGGTAGGTAGGTACCTCGTCTTGAAGATAAAGTTCAGCCACAGGAAAAGAAGCTTCAGCTAGGGAGGTACCAGAAGTTAGGTACCTGACTGACCTGGAGCCATCCCTTGCCAGCTAGCTGAATGGCGTAAATAGGTGAAGTAGGGACCTCAATACCACTGTATCACTGGCAACCTGGAACATTTGTTTTCTTCCAACATCACTTGCAAACCATCGTGCTGTTTAGGTATTTATGTATTGATCTTTTCTCTTCTCATTTGCCTCGATTATCGCCTTTCGCTCCATCACCCCATCACCCCTTCAATCACGTCCCACCCCAGTGTAGCCGATCTATTTCAGGTCTTGTGGCTCAGATTATACCCCGCGACCAGATACAGCCATGGCGATCTCAACAGACGAGGCTCTACGGATCATGGATCAGTCATACAAAGACATCGTAAGTTCAGTGTCACCAATTCCCACGTCTCCAGTGAGATGCTAATCTTTCGTCTCGCAGCTTATCCAAGCAGGGAAACACTTCAGGGTGATGGCCAAGGATGGACCGGGGGCTCTCGTTGGCACAAACAGCGGCATCAAGGCTAAGGCGAGCGACGCATTATCCCAATATCACCTTGCTCTGAACCAGATCGAGAGCGAAATTGTGCGTGAGACATCCTTGGCTCCCGTGTTCCGTCTAGTCGAGATCATGATTAACCCCCAGTTAGATACAAGCAAGATCGGTCCTTCACAGAGACTTGGAGAGCTTACGTGCAGCCCGGGCTCCGGCCCCAGCTCCCGCTCCCGCTCCGGTCCCAGCTCCGGCTTCAGCTCCGGCTCCAGTTCCGACCCCCGTGCCAGTTCCCGTTCCTATCCTTCCTCCACAGCTTGCGGCACCGATGGCTCCCATGATGGAACTTCCTTCCGCCGCTGCGCATTCCCGTAACCTGAATCCTTCCGCCGCTTCTACTGCTCCTGTAGTACTGTCCTCTTCGAGCAAGGAAACCAAGACGGTTGCGCCTTTCCCCGACATGGGCATGAGTATGTCTACTGATGTGGTTGATCTAACTTCCAGAGGAACGAAGCCTTCTCCACGGATTCAATCTGGATCCGTTAAACAAGTAGCCCGCTCAACGCCGCCCACCAATGTAAAGCCTTCGCCTAAGCAAATTCACAAACCAATGCCGCCCGCCAAGGTGACTCCCGTCCCCCCGCCACAGATACCACGTCTACAGGCGTTCCAGTCCTCAAATCCTGGAGCCCAGCCGAAATCTCAGCCAATTCCGCCACCTGCGAAGCCTGCCCAGCTTGCTCAATCCGCGCCACAAGCTCCGGTCGCCAAGCCGGTTCAGGACAGGACTATGGATAACATGTCGAGCCATCCTCCAACAGGGGCCAGTGATCCGGCCACTATCGGTCCTGGGAACAGTGAACTAGCCTTTACACATATGGAATTCTCGCTTGCTCCTCCGCCCAGCGAACCTCAAGGCGCACCCCCGGCTCCAATGCCCGAATTTGACCTCGCGACTTTTGCGCCCCAGAGTGGCAACAGCAATGCCAACACGGCCAATCCAGCCGGCAACAACCCCCAGCAGCCGCCGAACGCGAACTCGAATGTGGACGATTTATTTAACCTGGGCGATACAAATGTCAACCTAGGCGATGCGAACGGGGGCGTAGACAACATGTTCGACCTAGGAGGCGGCGATACCAACGACAGCGCGTTCGATGATATGTTCTTCGGCACCAATGACTCAGATATGGCGCAATTTGACGACGCGTACTTCGGTCTCTAAGTCGGTTTTCACATCAACCTTACCTATCTATACCTGGCTCTTAGCGGCTGCCTTGCGTTAAAGAAACCTCGAAGCTTTCGCTTAGGCCAGCTAGCTACCTTGCTTGTCATTCGCCAATCCAGTTTTATTTCTATCTGTTTTTACGCAGCGTACTTGTTCTACATTTGTCTGGGCCCACCCTAGTTTACGCACAGGCTGTAGCTTCTCTGAGATCCTAGAGCAAATCAGATACCCAGTTAGTAATTGCCAAGTAGCAAGACGGGATAATTATTCTGAAAATGAGGTGCCCTTAAGAATGCAAATCCAACCGAGAGTAGTGTAAGAGGTATACTACACACGGCAACAATTATCGACTCAACCACGATGATTGTCGTGGTGAGAAAAGCCTCTGGACCGCGTCCACCCCTCAATTTCGAAATGGCTCTGCTGTCTGAAATCTATGGCAAGAGTGAACTGGGTGTCAATATGTTTTAAGAGAAGATCCTGGCAGAAGAGTTGCTGACCGAAGAGCACCTCCAACTTGCGCGAGTGACAACACGATCCAGATTACTATCATCCAATGCATTGCGTCGCGCTGGCGTTTGACTCGTCCCAATAAGCTTTTCTACGCTTGATAGAACGCCAGGGCGTTCCGTCTATACCTACCCACCTATCCGACAGTGATCAGCTACCTAGCTGGATACCTACCACCACTACGTGAGAAGCTTTCACTTTTCGAAGGAGACGTGGGGTGTAGGTTTCCAGAGGTCGATAACCTAATATGAATCTCGCTGCGAACTGAATCCTGATAACTAGACCACACTAGGAGTTCAGTGGGAGAATTCGATAGTCGTGTCTCGATAGATAGACAAGGAGGAGGCAGGTAGCAAGGGGATGGTGACGATGCTACTACTCTTTCCCTATATTACGTATGCCTGAGTAGAAAGATAGAGCACAGCGACAGACGCGATGATCATATGGGCAGCCTGGAACTGTTTCGTTGACGTCTGTGGCAAGCGCGTTGGTGATTCACACTGCGACGGCCGGTTGCCTTTCGTGATGGCTTTTCGGACGTACGTGTTTCAACTTTCCAGAGCTAAGGACGTCAGCATACCAACCAGATACTCAAGGCTTGTGTACGAGTCGAAAATATATTGTCGTGGACTCTTTTCGAAAGGTCTTCGATTCGGTGCTCAGCGAGTCTTTCCTCGCCGAATGACGCCTCGAATGGTGGCGTAGCTGACGGAAGGTCTCGATGTCAGTAATACGCTTGGAACTAATAGTGTCAGAGCTGCGGCTGTTTCATGATATCTTACGCGGCCTCGACAACTTCCGGAGATAACTACGTCGACGAGCTCATCGCTTGTCTATGGCTATGGGATGTAGAATTGCAAGAAGACAGATTCGTCTCGGAGGAGTAGGAAATAGAAAGCAGAATAGAGATGCTATCGCTTCAAGGGTTTCAAAAATTCATTGATTAATACTGGCAAGCTAGGGGGTATCCCCGAAAGCCTAGTGCTCGCGGTGCTCGCGGCACTAGATCATGCTATCTTATAAATTACACGACTCTCCCTGCCCATGGAAGGCATCACCCCACGAAGCCCTCCTCGGGAACCTATCACCCCAGATGGTGTTGCTACGGGAAAGCGAGTATCTGCAGCGATTATACCTCCCTCAGCAGCTCCTACCAACACCCAGACCGATAGGCAGCAATTGCCGCGAGAACAGATAAAGTCAGGTGGTATTAGTCATCCCGTCGCAACACCACATTAGGAAGGAAGACAAATTTGACGTGGATGGCCTCAGAAAATACAGTTTCTATGCGGCATTACACACGTTGTCACAGTCGTGTTCTACGGACACTCGACTATGCACTGAAGTGTTCGGCTTGTCGCGCTCACTTCCGTGATGCACATGTAACATATATACCAATCACGATTATCAAGTCGCAATGCGAATACGTGCGAGCTTGGCGATGTCACGGAACAAGAGGCGAAGACTATGGAACTATGGATCTATCCTGACGGCTTGCATTGGTCCTGTTTAACAGGCTTTCCGGGTGACGCCAACGTGGAGGCTGCAAGTCCGGTTTTGTCGCCCTATAGATGGCAAAATATGGCAATAAATGGCGTAATTCTATGAGTAAATGGCAGGTATGGAGTAAATGGCAGTAAATAGCAGTAGATAGTAATAAATAGCAGTGAATGAGAGATAAGAAGGGTAGATAGAAGGGTAGATAGAAGGGTAGAAGGGTAGAAGGGTAGAGATTGTAGAGGATAAGGGTGGTTGTATGATAGAGATAGCAAGAGTATTATAGGATAGATGCTGTAGGTGGGGAGGTGATAATTAGAGGATAGAAGGGTAGAGATTGTAGAGGGGCAGAAGGATAGAGATGGCAGAGGATAGAAGGGTAGATGTTGTAGGATAGAAGAGTATAGAGGATAGAAGGATAGGTGTTGTAGAGGATAGATGTTGTGGAGGATAGAGAAGGATAAGATGTTTTAGAATAGAGATTAGAAGGGCAGAGATTGTAGAAGGGCAGAAGGATAGGTAAGGATAGATGTTGCAGAAGGATAGGTGTTGTAGAAGGATACAAAGATAAGAGGTTGTAAAAAGATAGAAATGTTAGTAGTTAAGGATCGATGGTAGTGCAGAGAAGGGCGACAAGGCTGGTAGATGTTAGATGATAGATAGGACTGATGATGGTGGATGGTGAGAGAATAGATGGGAAGAGTAGATAAAGAGGGGACATGGTAACGAAGATTTTGGTGGGTCAGCAGTTTATCCTCATGCTTAGGGAGGGGCTTGGACGATGATGCTGGATGGTGATGCTGGAAGATGATGCAGAACGATGATACATGGGGCGTGACAAATGATGCTGAATGTTACTGGATGGCTGATGCTGTGGTAATGCTAGATGGCGATGCTAGATAATGCTGGATGGTGGTGGTAGGTGATGCTGGATGATGCTAGATGTTGATGCTAGATGATGTGCTGGATAATGCTGAACGGAGATGCTAGATAATATGCTAGATGGCCATGCTGGATGGTGATGCTAGATAATGCCGGATGGTGATGCTGGATGGTGTGCTGGATAATGCTGAATGTAGATGCTAGATAAATGATGAATGGAGATGCTTGATAGAGATGCTTGATGGCGATGCTCGATGGAGATGCTGGGTAGGGCTGGACAATGCTGGTGTATGAATGTTGATGTAGAGGGGAAGAACGAAATCAGGAAACCCGGGGAGCCGAAGACCTATTTATAGGTATTCAGAGGGCATGGCAGATGTCCGCCTGCTGTCATAAACCTTGATATTGCGCCATGAAAGGGTGGATGAGTGTTCCAGAAGAAGAAGGCTGACATGTGCGCAGCTATCATAAATCATAAATCTTAATATTGCGCTATGAGAGGGGTGATGGGGTTCTGGAAGCAGAAGAAGGCTGGCATGTCCGCTGCTGTCATAAACCTTGATATTGCGTCGTGAAAGGGGGAGTCATTCGTGACTCACTGGCTGAGTCACAGTTTGTCGTCGTGAAAAAAGGTTCAGGATTGAACGGGTTGGGGGATGAGTAAGTAAGGTTGTCAGCCGTTGAGCGTTGAACGGGCTGTGGTCTTGGGTAATTCCCGCTCTGGCAGCCATCACACGTGAAAATGAAGAAACGGTGTTAGCTTAGAGGACTACGACGACGAAGACATGAAGTAGGACGCGAGACGTTGAATGTATTTATAGTCTGTCATTCCCGACCCGGCCTGGAGTGACGAACGGTGAGACTGATGATGAAAAATGGCGTAGCTGAAAATAGAATAGGGGGTATCTAGATAGACTACCGTAGAAACAGACTTGAGCTCAGAACTTCGAATCAATAAATATACCATGCAACACTATATATGCCGCAGATATTTACGTGATCCTGTCAAGATATATACATACATCATGAGTTACCGCATAAATAAATCACTTATATACCCGCCAGATTTCCATCGGGCTATTCTCCTGAATCCCCCTGTCCAATAAGTCAACGCGACACGCCTCGGCTCAACCCGGCTCACGGGCCCTGCGTAACCTGGAACATGGGCGCAAGATGCGCAGGGAGGTCCTTGTTCCGCAGGCCGACCCAGTCGTGGTCCATGACGCCAAACGACTCGTCCGAGTCGACGGTGCCCTCGCGGACGTAGTAGGAGCCCATGAGGGCCCACAGAGCCCACTCGGAGTCGTTGCCGAGGACGTAGTCCTTGAGGCACTGGAAGTAGCGGTCGTCGTCGTCGGAGAGGCCCGTGTTGGGCCCGCCGGCCATGCCGAAGCCGAACTCGGACAGCAAGAGGGGCGCGGTGTACTCCTCGCCCTGCGCCAGCACGAAGCCGTTGAAGAGCCCGTACGCCTGCTGCAGCGCCTCGCAGTCCGCCTTGAAGAGCGCGTACGTCACCGTGAACTCGTACGCGTGCCACTCCCACACGTGCTTTCCGGCCCACGCGCTCCAGTCGATGTTGCCCTCGGTGCGTAGATGCGTGAGGTCCGTCGTCGACTGCGTCCCGCCCATGATGACGAGCACGTCCGGGTTCGCCCGGTGCACGCGCCCGGCCGCCTGCCCGAGGAAGTTGTACCAGTCCGTCCGCCCGTTGAACGTGCCCTGCAGGAGGAACTCGCGGATCTCGTTGCGCAGCCCCATCCCGATCACCCCCGGCTGCGACGCCGCCCACGCGGCCATGGACTCGACGCCGTTCAGCCAGTTGTCCGTGTTGAAGAAGCGGCTGTTGGCGGCGGTGTAGCCGTATCCCTTATCCCACCATCCGTTGCCGTCCGTGAGGCCGCCTAGCCAGCGCCCGTCAGCCAGCTCTCCACAGCTACACTAAGTTCCCGATGAATTTGGTGGGTGAAAAGAAAAAAAGGGGGGAGTCTTCTTTTTTCCCCCGCCGAAATGTAAATTCCAAGTACTTTACTTACAGCACCAGCTCGCCTTGCTGACGTGATTATCGAGGATTGTCATGACGCCCCTCTCCCAGAGCGCAGAGATAACGGCCGCGTAAGCGTCCCTAGTCGTCCCGCTGGCGGCGAACGAGTTCTTCTCGACGATCTGCGCGTACATGGTGTTCATGGCGTTGACGTCTATGTTGGCAGCCGTGGCCGCGCTCGCGAACGCCTGGGAGAGCGGGACGTTGGGGTTGAGGGCGTGGTCGATCGAGTACGTGAGACGCACGCAGTTGAACCCCTGGGCGGCCACGAAGTCGGCGATGTGGCTCACCGGCTGCTTGTTCAGGCCCTCGGGGGTGTTGGCCTCGAGGTGGCCGGCCCAGTTGACGCATCGAAGCTTCACGCGCTGGCCGTCGGCGTCGAGGATCCACCTCGAGGACGTCTTAAGCGGCAGCTTGACTCCCAGTGCCGGCAGGGCGGCGCCGAAGATCGCCGCGACCAAAGCGATCTTCATCGTGGTATGTGATGCACGGAGATAGTTGGGAAATTAAGCATGTAATGATTCGCAAAAAACCAACCAACCAGGGGAGAATATCAGAAGGGACTGTATGTAGATCTATCCGGAACCTGCGAGCGATTAGGGGAAGCGCTGCAGGAACGAATAGGGCAACACGAGCGCTTATAAGACTGTTGAGAGCCCGCTTGCTGGATTCAGGGGAGGGGCGGCTATTGCTGGGTCAAGCAAGAGGCAGTGAAGTCTGGACGGGTCAAGTTAGGACTAAGAATATTAACTAACTCGCGACCACAGCGAAACCGATTTCGTGAATGGACGAGAGAGGCGGCTGCGGTCTAACCCAGCAGGTGACGAACCTCAGCTGAGTGGGTTACGGGAATCATAACGAGGCTGGTGTCGCGCTCTATCAGAAGGATACCACACATATAAGGGCTCGATGTCATGTTAAACGGCCATACGTGAGACAAGTAAGAGCCACGCGCAAGGGAGGGACGGGCACGCAGTCGCCATCATTTGCCAGCCAGCGCACAAAACACCTTCCCGATAGATGATGCTACCAAGATCCGGCCGGAGAAGACGCCAAGTTGAGGAACCTTAGCCCGACGCGAGAAGAAATAGGCTGAGGTTGGTGGCTGGTCGTCCGACAACGAGACCTGCCGTGTGCGGAAGTGGGCTGGCTTCCTTCGTCCAGGAGTGGGAAGAGGGCGACATCTTGACTCTTGAGGCGTGTGCAGGGGATCTCGGCCGGTTGGTCGATCTGATAATATCCCTGTCCGGTGATGGGACATACGATGTCACCCAAACGACGCAGTGGCACGCCTGGTAGGTCACTTGGCCGTCCCGGTTCGAGCCAAGATCGCGGCATTGGTTTTCGGCGCGCATGCGTCGTTCTCCAAACCCCCAACGCAATGTCGAACCCAGCGTCATTGCGGGGAGTGCTTCGCTATGCCACACCGTGCCGTGCCGTGCCGTGCTCTGCTGACAGGCGCGTTTTTGTACCTGGCATATCGGAATTTTTTGATTCCCACGATATGTGTCGAAATAGACACTAGTTGCTGGACGAGGGGTTTTGGGCGATATACAAGTCTGGAGTTTGCCACGAAAATGATAGGTGTCCCTGGATGGCCAAGACCCGGTTTGTCTATCATTCTTGGCGATCCCATGCTACACTAATAGCTTCTTGCTTCCCGTGGGATGGGGGTTTCCTGGCCTCTGATTGGATAGCAGATGGCGATCGGTGTTTTCGTAAACAGGCAAATGAACGAATAGGTAAACACAATTCAGAGCTATGATTAGTGCCCGACGATTCTCTCACGTCTCTTCTTTCTTTCGATTTTAATTAGCTGTCTTGTCGACTTAGCCAGTTTAGCTAGTTGCCGAATCTAAGCCCAGAAACGTTTACCAAGGTATTTGGATTTCTAGTTTAGATAGAGACCACCTACCTATCCAGATACTCGAAGGCATAACGTTGCTGAACACGGGTACTTCGTAGGTACTTTGTTGTAATTCCTAATCCAAGTTTTGCTTCCCCCTTGGCGCACATCCTTCTCTTCCTGATTGGATCGGCATCTTTACGGAGTGTGGGGTTGTGCCTGACCAGTCACGTTACACCACTTTGCCATGCCGGGGTCGTCATGAGGGGCACAGACCAGCTGTCCACGAGTCCTTGCCTTAGTCTATTTCGACTACAAAAAGGGGTAGAAGCGGAAAAACAGAGGGTCAGAAGTCATCAACATAAACAGCTTGGTTTGGTAGACAGCTTGCATGCTTGCATGCTTGCATTTACACCATCCATCTCCCGGACCTTTTATTTTCGTTTTTATTTTTCTAACCGACGCCTTTTCTTCTCCCGTCCTCCACAGCCAATACCTGCCACGCCACCTTCTACATCTCATACTGCATAAGGAGTAGAGAGAGCCCTTTCATGGACGCCTTCGACGTGGCCGCCGAAACTAATCTGAAAACAAGTTTTTTACGCCATCCTAAGTAGGTACGCACATGCATCTCTACGTTCTCCGTGCTAGGATCCCATGCTGTAGACAAGTGACACAAAAACCTTGTGTGACTGCGTTGTATTAAAAAGGTGCCGGGTACTCACTGTTCTATCGGGGGGTTTAGAAGCCCGAAAGTATTACCCACGTACACAAAGTAGCATATTTATCCACGCAGGAAATCCTGTGACGTTGTACAGAAACGTGCCGGCCGTTCGTTCCATGACACAGCTCCAGGCTAACAGGGAAAAGGGGCCAAATAATGGTAATTATTAGAACATATGGAACTGTAATGATTTATTTCGTTATGATCATACCGCGAAGCAACTTGGAGTATAAGATGCCCCCGTATCGCAGTGCTGAGCTGTCAATGCCCACACCACGTTGAATGTACGTACTATTAATGTGGCACTTTATTATTCGCGTTGGCGATGCGTGCCATCATGACCTGTGCCAGATGCTCCCCGCCGTAGTTTATCCAGAACCCGGACGGCCCCTGTT
Organism: Nemania sp. NC0429; assembly: GCA_022578495.1. Taxonomy (NCBI): domain Eukaryota; kingdom Fungi; phylum Ascomycota; class Sordariomycetes; order Xylariales; family Xylariaceae; genus Nemania; species Nemania sp. NC0429. The sequence continues at coordinate 23,896 of MU392335.1, read as the reverse complement.
GGACTCAGACCGATTATAGAATCCAGAGACATCGGTGTCAGCTAGGGCGCCGAACCAGTCCCCTGAGCAGACACGGACACGCGAGCCTCTAGCTCTTTCCTCTTGGCGAGGAGGCTCTTGAAGGCGCCGAGACAATGTACCAAAGACTCCTCGTCATAGGCGCAGAAGCGATAGCTTTTCTCATCGGTGATGATTTGCATGCAGTGTACCTTTGTTTTGCTAACGGGATCAATGTCCATCACGTTGACAATGGACGGCAGCGCCAGGATGAACGAGGCCGTGTACTCGGATTCGTCTTTGTAGAGAATTAGATTTCTTGGCCGGAGAACGGCCCAGCAGTTCTTCCATTGCCGCATGCCACGCTTCCCTTTGAGAAACCAGAGCCAACCTTGCCAGACGACACGATCCGGATCTCGTTCTACGTTCAGGCCGCTTGTCTGACTGGCGTTCTTTTCTCCCATGACTGGTGGTTTTGCGCGTGAGTCAGGGTGTGTACCTGAGGCAGACGTGGGTGGTACAGTAAAGCTCTCACTCGAAGCCCCATGTCCCCTTTGAAACTCGACGTCAGAAAAGTCGGATTGCGAGGCTACCTCATTCGCAGAGAGTCCGGAGTAGTCATTGTGAGACATACGTCTGCCCCCGGAACGTACCGATTTCGGTGCAGGTCGGTCTGGAGGTTCGGGTGAGCTTGACAAAAACCGCTCATGGTCGTGCACGGGTAGGTCGCGGGATCCATCAGTAGTCTTTAGCATCGCCGCCGGTGCAAACGACTGACGACGGATGATAGGGCTGGCCAGAAACATTTCCTCCTCCTCCTCTTCAATTCTAGCGTCTTTTCGTACAAGATCGATCCACTCTTGCGCGTCTTTGGCAGTCGGGGCCTCAAAGTGATAATTCCTAGCGGGAGAGAAAAGCCCGAAGAGGTTGTTTCTCTTCTGTTTTGGGTCTTTCAGAGGCACTACTGCTGATAAATCCGACAAGTGTAGCTTGTGCCGCAGCTTACTCTCCTTGTCCGATTTGTATATGTAAAGCGCATTAGGTCGCAGGACAAGATAGACAGTCTTCCAAACCTGGTGATGAGCGTTAGGGATTAGCAACTCAACTTAGCCACGACGCGTTGACTAGACCTCGTAGCCTACCTTTGTCTTCTGCGTCCGTTTTTGAACATATCCTGACTTGAGGACACGGTCGAACTCGAAGCTCCCGTTTTGATTTACCGGGCTCGCTATGGATAGACATAGCTGATTTCGAAGGCGGCTCACTGCGGTGTTTATGGGTGATGCTATTGAGGTAGGAGGGATCGCAATGGTCGTCCGACGGCTTGGCAATGACGCGCCACTTGCTGGCGGAAGGCACTGAGTGGCTACCTCAGCCATCATGGAGGTTGTGCAGGGGCCTAGGGCTGGCGAATCTCTCGAGGCCGTCGATGGCGAGTATTTACAGGTTAGGGATTTGATGCGTGAGTATTGCGGGTCGCTCGCGGAAGGATCTCGTTTGATGCCTCGTTGGCTTAGACGTGGTTCGCGACAGATCGAGGACGAATAATGGTAAATTGGACGTTGGCAAAGCTGGGCGCAAATAACTCTGGAGCTCCGAAGGGTGGGAGGAGAGGGGTCTTGCGATGATGAAATAAGAGGAGACTAGATGAAGCGAGTGCAGTGTATCGACAGGCAGCAAGAGCCACGCGGTATGGAGAGATGCTGATTGGTTATTGACGTGAGGTGGAAAGAATGTCCAGGACGGGACGAAGTCGTGAGATGGAGAGAGGGCTAATGAGAGATAGATGGTGTAATAGAGACGGCGTAGACGCGGTGTGGTTTGCTGGTCGCGGAAACAGGGGTCACATCAACAGCACGAGGCAGTGGATGGTGATGGAATGTCGAATGATGGAATGCCCCTCTCTCGGATTCTTGGACGATCAGCACTACGCACACGAGCCAGGAGCTATATCGATAGCAGTGTTTCGCATCGCCTACCTCTACAGATGACGCATGGCATACCACTCACTGCTGGTGGTGGTGATGGTGTTGATGTTGATGCTGCTGCCTATGTTGCGCAGAGGCGATTGATCGAGGCGAGGAACAATATGAAGTATAAGTCAAGAAAGAAGAAGGAAAGGAAGCTGGCGGTGGTGATGGTGAAACGGTGCAGACGGTCTGCCTATGCGGCTATAACTGACTGCCTAAACATAAGCAAGGAAAATAAACAGCCATGGAGCTGCACCCAGAGGAGGCTCGGCTGTGCAACATGACATCTCCAAGAAATTTATTGAGATGGGGAGCTAAACAAGCAGATCAAACCGCCTACGTGGGAGTTGCATTTCGGCAGCAGAAATAGAGGGTATACCCAATCGGGCCTAGTGAGAGCCACTGTCCCCACAGGGGCATCAACCGCGCTAACACACTGAAGTGAGTCGCAGGTACCTACCACATTACAGTTTAGGGATACCTTAAGGAACTGTAGGTACGAACCCTAAGACATCTAGGAACCTGTATCCATGAGGGTAAAACTCTCTTGTAAGCTAAGAAGTAGTTACTCCGGTACATAGAATTTGATTTGTTATTAATTTACATACAATTTCCACTAGTTGAGCACACGTTTAAATGAAAAGCAAGAGAGACATAGTAGATAAACAACATCTGAACACGGTAAACTCCATAAGCCGTATGTACCTGCAGCTTCAAAACTGCACCCGGTCCAGGTACGAATACCTACCAAGTACCCTACACCTGCAGTCTTTAACACAGCACCTGCAAGCGCTAGCGAGCCTGTTTCAGGCGCCACGTCCCGCTTTTCGCTTGGTTCCACCAACTTTTAACCTTACCAAGGTCAAGGCACCTAACAGCAACAACCCCTTGCCTTCACTTGTATATGGAATAAAAACAAAAACAAAAAAACCAGGAAGTCAATGTGGAATTCGGATTATACTTCGTAATCGCATTCTATTTATTATGAAGAGTCCGTCTCCCTAGTCTTTAAATTCAAGCTATCAACAACGCAACTTGAACTATCCACAAGTAAACGAAGTATGACTTAGGTACCTACTTAAGTATTTACACTTACGTTAGTACCCACTCTCATACCGCCCCTGCAGGTCAACGACAACGACAACGACAGCAACTCGCAAATAAGGGGCCAGAGTTAACCGCGAACCGCGAACCGCGGAGGAACACACAAGAGCCAAGAGGGACGAGGATAGTGTAAGCGCGGCCACGATACGGGGCCTGTTTCGGCCAACATGGAACTGGAGCGTGTCTACCATTCATTCTTACGTAGGTACGTCAATATGTAGTAATAATACCCGCTGCCACTTACCGGTACCACTTCCATGCCACTGCCACTGTCACAGCCAACATCAACACCTAAGAATAGAACACCGACACTACCTAACTCACTTACACGACCTGCTAGACACGTAAGAGAGGCAGCCTATTACTCTTTGTAGTAAACCGGACACTTATCGTGAAGGACAATGAGACGACAACACCTCCAAAGTGAAGTGGCTGATGTGCATTAAACACGGCGCCAACGACCGGTCTTGCGGCCGCCGCATCGTGACGCAACGTAGACCGGATAGATCGGAAAGCGGATAAGATGTAGAAAGAGGGCAGACTGACTTATATGAACCACCTCGTACTTGCATAGTTAAAGGTATGTTGTTATTTTTATTTACCTATACAAAATACGATACTGCTACCTATCCGATGCTATTGTAACCTATATTGGGTATCATGCCCCATATCTAACACACTTGGCCGCATGAGTTGCTGCTTGTTGTACTCATACAATCAATCGGGTTCGTCGTCGCTCGAAGGGGTGGTGTAGCTCATTTCTTCCTTCTGGGCCCCGGTACGCTCACTCCTTTGGCGCTTCCCCAGACGCTGTCGCTCACCTTCCTTGGTATCTTGCGACCACGCAGCCTCTGGTCGATGAGCCACATGCCGACGACGAACTGTGCTTTATCTAGGGCGCCTCTGCTCTGCGTATCCACCAGGTCCCACACCTCGGCCAGCTCGTCAAAAGGCAGCCGGCTACGCGCCCAGATGTCCCGGACGACCACATTCACCACGAGCTGACTCGTGTCGATATCTCGCAGGCCATTGGCCACGATGCCGAGGCCATCCAGTAACAGCCCACGGTTGCTAGCCCACTGCAGCACATAGAGTCAGTCATTGCCATTTGGAGTGTTATCTGTATATGGTTGGAAATGATCAAAGGACGTTCGTAGACGTTTGTTTGACCCAAAGGAAGCTATTCCTAGTCCCGGGCCCGCCTAAAAGGAATAGCATAAGCTTCAAGATGTAGATGTACTCACCACGCCCTCATATCTCTGTCTCTCACGGGCCGTGATCTCTTCGCGCCAACGCTTTCTAGCGCCTTCGTGATGTGCGTGCTTCTTTCTAGAGCTGAGCTTGCCGAGTGGCTTCGCTTTGTGCTGAGGCCTGACGCCAGTCACTTCCTCCTCAGATTTTGACCGAGGGGCCCGAAGTGTCTGCCGCATGTGTGGGGTCTGTCTCCGAGGCGGTGGTGTAGGCGGCTTTTTGCTGCTAGGCGCGGCGCGTGCAGACGCTAGAGATCCCGCCACGATAGCGTTTGTCAGCGATTCTAGAGGCAAGTTGGAGGGCGATCGTAGCACCATAGGGCGTGAAGGCGGAGGAGATGACATAGTGTGCGCTAATTGGGGCCGGGATGATTCGGGAGTCTGGTGACGTGGGCTCTGGCGAAGTGGAGATGGCGAACCTGGCTGCGGCGAAGGGGCCGACGAAGCCGACACAAAGGTATCGTTTGATAGCGAGGTAGAGGATCTCCGAACCACAGCGGCCGACGTCTTATCCACGGTGGATGGAGCTGCTAAGGGTGCCGTGGCCTTAGGCCCACGAGTTGGACGTTGTGACATGGATCTCATCAATGGTGGACCGGCGGATTCCGGGACAGTATCAGATGTGCTCGTTATAATCTTGTGAGATGATGTCTGTCTCGGCCGTGGTGATAGAATCACGGTGTTCGCTCGACGGATCGCTCTTGGGGGTGGCGTAACAGGTCGTGGTTTTTTCGTAGGATTTGGTAAAAGCGTTGGCACAGGTAGCTCGGCGTCTCTTACATCGCGAAGTGGCGACCTGATCCTGGCTATATCCCGGCCCGCGCTCGGCGAAGATAACGCTGCCTTCTCCCAGGCGAAAGAAGAGGCCAGCATCGAAGGCGAGGTGTCGTACACGACCACCGGACTCATAGTACGTGGAGGCGTCATAGGCCGTAGTCCAGCCCCTTGCCCCTTTTTGGCGCTCGATACGGCGGGGCTTTTCTTGACCGGGTCGGTGTCGTCCCGCTTCTGCTCGAATAGAGACACGAGGGCATTGGTCGGACCAATTGGACTCGAGTCGGTCGTGGGATCAGAGGCTGAGGCTGGGTTGAGAGTGCCATCGTCGCCCACGTCTCCTTTCCGGCGTTCTCTCGCAGCTTGATGGGCGTTCGTGTGCATCGGGGCGGCGGTCTTGTTAGGACTAGGACTCGTCGTCCTACTAGCTGCGAGCGTCGCGGCAATGAGGGACGGAGAGCGTAGGTCTATCGTGGCTGACCTGGCTGGCGTCAGGGATCTGCCCTGGCCTAGTGCCGGGCGCGAAGGAGAGCGGCTGGGATCGCGTGACGCCGAAGTGGCAGCGATGAGGGCGCCATTGCTCCGGCCACTATTGGTATCGATATTGGGCGTGGGTGTGGAAGGATGATTCGCAGTCGTCGGTCTCGCGGAGGACTTCTGAGGGGTCTTCTGAGGAGTCTTCTGAGGGGTCTTCTGGAAGGCTAGAAAAGCACCCCTCAGCGCCGTGTTCGTGGTATCGGAGCTGGGATCATCGTGGCCGGTGTGGTTCGGTTTGTTGGTGCTGCTGCTCATGAGGCTATCGGAGGTGGCGCCAAATCGCCCGCTTTTTACATGCACCAGCTCATGGAAGTGATGCGTATGGAGAGAAGAAGATGGCCACGGTGGAAATTTCTAGGCATAAAACATCTGTATGTACTTAGTATGTAGGTATTGCTTATCCATTAGCTACGCCTGAACTGCGAGGGGGGTTGCTCATGACGGAGATGCTAATGACGAGGTGAGACGCGGTCGGGGTCAGGGGATATTGGCGCCAGTTGCCGCGGCTTACCCTTTTCAGTTCTGCTAAGCCCTGCAGCAGGGACCTGTACCTCGCCTGTACCTAAGGTCCCTGTAAGGTTTCTTACTTTAGGTTCTGATGAACTTACACTAGTTCGGGCGTGTACGAAGTATTTATCGAACAGTACGAAGTGCCTACATACCTACTAAGATACTGTGCATGCAGTACTTAAATATGTTACCTGACTGGGACATGTGGCACAGTGGTGTAGAACCACCACTGGGCTCAACCGCAGGATAAAGTTCTTATGCTCATTGTTTATTTGTTTATATATTTATCGATCCGCCCCGAGCCCAGTCCTGTGAAGACACAAGATGATAGATGCATCCTTCTAAGCCTCTATGTACGATAGTCTGATCAACAAATCAGATAGGCCTGGTCAGTCAGGAGCAGCTCGAAGCCCCAACCACGAGTGATCAAAACCACATTTCGTTCCTTTCTCCCATCAATCAAGGCCCGTGCCTCTACATGGCCGAGCACGCCTATGGGGAAGCGCTGAGGTGGAAAGCCCGGGGGTAATCGGCGGAGTAGAAGCCGTATTCCGCCCCGAAGCGGTAAAACCATTCGAAGCCTTCGCGGCCGTCGATAGTCTGAACCGGCCAGGTGAAGTTCCCATCCGTGAACTTGACGGCTTCTGGGGAAGAAAAACCACGAGTAAATCAATCAGCAAAACCCGCACCCAAGATGTCGAAAACGAAGACATATACTAGGCTGGGACACTCACCGCTGAGAACGATATTCACGCCCTTGTAGTCGTAGATCGGCGAGCCGAGCGGGCCGCCGCTGGGCGACACGAGGACCGGCTCGGCCAGGAACGAGCCGATGGACAGCTTGAAAGTGTCCGCTCTGTTCTCGGGCACCCATTTGAGCACGAAGTCCGTGCCCTCTTGGTAGAAGGCGTCGACCGGGATGTCGTTCGTGAACTGGATGGCCTGGGCCGCTCCGGCGAGGAGGGCGGCGGGAATCGCCAGCAGCTTCATCAGTGACCTGGTCATGTTCGTTTGATTTGATTTATCGTCGGTGATTAGGGGTGAGAAGAAGAGGAAGGAGGAACGAATGTCTTGCTGTCTCTCAGAGAGAAGAGGAAGCAGAAAACAGGCGATACGCCGCCCTCTAAATAGCTAATCGCTGGTGACGGCATCTCTCTACGGTGGTGAGGTGACAACCCCCTGAAAACCCCCCTTTTCCATGATCGAAAGTGAAAAGGTGCAATGTATAGTAATCGTCGTCCAATCTTGGCACCGTGCCACAATCCGACAGCAAGATCAAAGATATAAAGAGGAAGGTGAGCTGTCGGGTTGACTCCGTCATATGTAAAAGCTCTTGAAACTAGCCTTATGTTATTCTTATGACGGGGCCCGGCCTAGTCCCGGCGAATTACGCGGCCGGCATTCAGAAAGCGAGGTAACTGTTTGAAGGAAGGTTGTTGTTGCTATGAGGTGTTGGCTGAGGATTACGTAAACCCCGACTTATATAGGACAGAACATAGCAGACACCACTGTCCTTTGCTGAGCCCTAATGCTAGAGGGCCCCCCATACTACTAGTCACTTACGGCCAATTTGCATGTGAGATTGATCGACTATTCGCCGCATAGAGGCTTGTTGGTCTGTCTTACTCTTTTGCTGGCGGACGGACAGCCCACGCCGGCGGGGGCCGCCAAGGGGTATGGCATCAACTCCTTGGCAGCGGACCAGGTAGGTGTTCAACAGTAATTCATTTGTAGTCATCGGTTGTCCGAGCGAAGAGACTGCATCTATGTATGCCTCTATGTATGCCATATATCGTTAAGCTTGCTCAATGTCTAGGTATCATGCAATTCATGCCACATCTAGGCACGTTGGAAAGTGATGTTCAAATTAATTAGGCTTAGACCCTTGCTCAACAAAAAGAAGAGCAGCCAACCTCCTAAGCGATGCAAAGTTATCGGTTATGCAGCGGCGGTTATGCACTGATGTGGCGCGTCTCTCGATTTATTGGGCATGGCGGCAAGGGGGTGTTAGGTCATCCATAAAACCAATCCCAGCTCAGATTGCGTGGAAATTGTATGGATCACGACTTCGTACACTACTGCATAGCATATATGAAGGTAAGCATTAAAAGTACAGGTAATACTACACTACCGATCCTACGGTGACAATGGGAGATTCTCATGCATTACGTGCGTACGCTAGGCACAAGTTCCGGCCCGTGAAAGACCTGAAGGATTTGATCTGTAATGCGAGAAGAAGTACCATTCATGCCTTCATACACCGACTGCAATATCAACAGGAGGAATATCAGCAGCAGCAGCGGCGGTAGCAGCAGTATATATCGCGCGTGATTCTTTCTTTCTTCCTCCATCCTCTAGACAAGGAAAGAAATGTCACAAAATACACCCAGCCACCTTTGTACTATGTATGCCTTTCCCAAACCAAACGCCTAATTACCCGCAGAGAGACAGACAAACAGACCAACAACGCCTTATGCCAGCCAGCCAGGGCTTGCTTACCCACCACCGTCTCTCTCTCTCTCGACCTTCCCGCCTTCCAAGTATGTTCTAATAGAGTGTACCAGAGAGAGAGGAAAGATTTGCACTAGCGGTAATCAACGACGAGAGGTTGACGTCGCAAGCGCAGACGGCGAGTCAGAATCTCGCGAAAGAGGAAAGAAGAAGAGAGGGGAAAAGCACGAGAAGTCCGCCTCCGCGGCCATCGTAGCTCCTCGCGGTTACAAAATCAGGTAGAGAAGAAGCAGGGGTTGTTCGCAAGTGTTGGCAGTGCAGACAGACAGACAGACAGACAGACAAAGTTGCTTGATTTTGCGCCGACTAAACAGACCAAGGGGGGGCAAAGCGCCAAGATTTTTTTCGAGCATGCTTTCTCATGATAATGTCATCGCGAGTCGTGTCGTGTCGTCTGGGCAATGTCGTTATCATTCAGCCATGAAGCAAGCAAGAACAAAGATAGATAGATCATTCATTGAAAAGCATCTTCGTCAGTCCACTCGCTCCCCGAGATCGTCCGGTTGCCCTCGGCATCGACGGTCCCGTGGCCGCCGTGCTGCATGGCGGCAGGAGGGATGCCCCGGGGGCGCTTCGCCTGGCCGGCCGGCGCGTTGACGTAGCCGTCGTCGGGTGTGAACCGCTTTCCCCGCGCCGCCGCTCTCACTTTGGCGTAGTACGCGTCCGAGGCGTCGGCTTCGGGCTCCGAGTAATCGTCGTACGTCTCCCAGTTCTCCGAGCCCGATATCGTCGTCGACGTGTTTGAGATCTGTCTCGGCGGCGGCGCGTGCGGATATGCGGGCCGCCCCGTGGCCGGCGCCGGTCGCTGCTCATTGCGCATGGATGCTTGGGAGGTTTGGTGCTGGTGCATGTAAGCCCGCCCGTAGCTCTGCTGCAGATCCCGGTCGTCGTATACGTCCTCTGGCTCTACGGCCCGCACGTGTGAACCCGACTCGAGCCCTGCGCTCCGGTGGGGGTTCACCGGGGTCTCTAGTTCAGGGGCTGGTAGGAGCTCCCGCATCTTCGGGGGAGGCGCTCGCGTGAGGGGATGCCCCGGCCGCAGCCCGCCTGGGTTTCGGGGCTCTTGTCGCGCTCTCTCCGGTGAGTTGTTGCCGTGCTTGAGGTTCGACAAGGGCGCACGTGCTGGAATTCTAGAGGGACTCGCCTTCGGGTCTTTCGCTGGTTGGCCAGGGGCCGCGGCTTTCCTTATGGTGCCCGTCAGGTTTGCTGTCGGCGTTTTTGACCTAGTGATAGTAGCGGCTCTGCTGGCAACACTATTTGCTCGGCTAGGGGCTGCTGCTGCTCTTGGTCCTGCTGGTGTCTTCGCCCTCGGGCCCGGCACTGGTTTCGGCTCTTCGGGTTCGAGCAGGTTCAGGTATCGCGCCCCATGGACGAGGAACGGACGACCATATTCGTCTTCCCATTTGGCCAACAACTTGGCGAGATCGGCCTCGACTTTTGGCAATTCCTTGGCGATTCTCTTTCGCATCTTCTCTTCGCGAAGTAACTTGCCCGGGTCTCGCCGCTCTCCCTTCTGGCCGCGCATCATAAGGCGCGATGCATCTTGACTCGAAGCAGCAAGTTCATCGCGGTCGTGGACGAGGGTTCGGTGTCTCTCTATTAGCGTCAACGCTGGGGCCCGTTGCTCCCTGAGGGCGTCGAGGCGAGATATCTCGCTTTCGTGGGCTTCTAGCAGCGCATCACTGTAGACGTCCGAGAAGGCCGGCGTGAATTCCAGCATCTCATCCTCCGAGAAATACAACGTGTCCCATAGCTCTTGAAGCTTAAACCGCGCGTCTTCTACGAACACGTGCAAGTTCTGTCGCTTTAGCTCATTCAATCTCGCCAGCTCATCTTCGAATTCGTTGATCTGCCGAACGCCGCATCCACGGTTTCTGTTGAGAAACGGCTTGCACTCTGATTCCTCGACTCCGAGCTTCTCCCAGAGCGCCTCAACTGCCGTCTTAAGGTCCTTGAGGCGCTTCTCGCGAGATCTCTTTTCGTCGGCCAACTTATCCCTCTTAGTCCGCAGCCGCAAGAGGTCTTCTTCGTGTAAACCGAGTTGCTCCGGAGCGTCCCGGTAGTATTTCACAATGGCACTATCGGTCTGGGCCTGTGGCGTTCCAAGCTCGGCCCAGAGCTGGATGATGTTTTCCGAAAGCGTCTTTACGGCCGCTACACGTCGTGTATATTCTTCGTATACCCGAGTAAATTCGTCGTCTAGTTTGTCGACATATGTAGGCGAGAGATCGAACGTTGGTGGTAGGGACTGTTTTGGCCCCGTAGGAGGCAGGGCGACCTTGACGAAAGTAGGTTCAAGGTGAGAAGAGTATGACTCCAAGGCTTGTACGAGCTCTATCCGATTCAAGTCAGAAATGCGCCCATGCACGATACATACCACTTGTCTGAAAGGCCAAAAAACGCTGGAGGCTTACTCTTAACCTGCTCAAATCGCTCTCGATGCAGCTTGGCTATCTGAATATGCTTCTCCTTTAATGCTTTCAGGCATTGAGTGAGGGGAAATGTGACTTGGAGGTCGTCATCATCTGGCTTGCGCTGGGCTCTGGTGTCGTCGAGAGACATCTCCATCTGGCGGATTATGGTGATGATGCGTTCTGCCTCGTCGACCATTTCCTTCTTCTCTGTGGTGACGACTCTGACATGGTTATTCAGTGTCTCGGATAGGGCTGCAAAGAGCTGTGGTACCATGCTGTTAGTGTTGTTATTCTTCGAAAGTCGTAGCAATACCACGTCTCGGCAGTGTATCTCTTACCTCTTCTTCTCTGTGGTCGCGATCATGGCTAGCGACACCGATCTCGTCGAATAGGCCGTGAAGCTGGCCAATAATGGTATTGACCTGCTGGGAGAGATAGCTTGCATCCATGGCGAGAGACGCGCGCGCGCGAGTTGTTGCTCCGGTTTGCGTCTGTCTTATTATGCAGATGGGTTGTAGCTGTGTCTCGATACACGCCGTCGATAACCAGGGTTGTTGAGTAAGGGATGAACAGATACTTAGCGAATGTGAACGCGCTCGTTATTAGGTAGCCGGAAATAGCAAGAGCGTGGTACGAGGCATCGCAATCGATCAAAACACTACTTGTGATTGGGAAAACACGGTTGCAGTCCCATATGTAGGCACAATGACGAATTACCTGCAATGAAACCACTTAAGCGTGTCTTGGAGGGGGATGCGTGTGTGTTGACCTAAATAGAGGGGGAGATAATGCCGGGAAGCAATAGGCAGGCATACGAAGTAGGAGTGAATGGAGATCAACAAACTGGTCGCAAAGCATCGCGCGCTAGCTAGATAGGTGCTGTGCGCCGCGCAGCACTAGGTACCTCGTCTCTACGGCAACCATCTTGCTCTTAGATCCAAGCCCCGCTATCCCCATAAGGTTCTACATCGCAGGTACCAATGTACTCTGCGGGGCCGTTCCCGGCAAAATGTCGCGTCCAATCAAAGCAACTTTCTGCATCCGAAAAGAGCATCACCCCAAAACAACAAACAAGAAAGCTTGTAAGCCGTAGAAAAAGGAAAAGAAAAAAAGAAGGAAAAAATGAGCAAACATCAATCCCTATGTCTACACTTGCTCGTGCTAGATACTTAAATAAGCAGTCAACAAGGTGAAAAAAGAGGTACTTGAGCATAGACATACTTAGTCGCTACCTAATTACCTAGTTGCTCAATAGTCGAAGCTGTCAGACAATTACAGCCGGTTGTTTTATTACGTTCCCGTCCTCGTCGAACAATACTGCGATCTGAGGCTTCGAGATCCGTGACTATTGCCTTGGGTTTGTCTTTGGTAGCTATTTGTCCAAGAGAAACCAAATTTCTGCTATGTATCTCCGGGTGTCAATGACAATAAGTAATCCTCAGCTCTCCTGTGGTATCGGCGTTGTCAACCTACAGGTAAACGCACAAATACGTCATCACTTAGACTAGTCTCCAAGCTTAGTCGGTCTCTACCTACCTAGTTCAGCGCTTAATACTACCTAGGTCAGACTACCTATATTTACTTACTCGCTTAGCCTACGGTACCCAAGTGTCAAGCAGGCTGTTTTCTCCTTTGCCGCTTTAAACATATATAAAGATTATAATGGAGCGAGGTAGCTGCGCATAATGCGCGCAGAGAAAAAGAGACATTTCTCAGTGGAGAGATATGAAAGTCGGAAGTTGATGTAAGTGCATATGAAGATCTGCAATTTTCCGTGGCCAAGCGAATAGTATCAGTTTGTAGCCAATGCGCTATTGAATAAAACAAGCAAAAGGGCATGAGAACTTGAGTGAGTGAGTAACCCTCATCTGCGCGGAATGTGTAAGATACTGATTTCATAGCCGGCTATTTCAAAGAACACGAAAGTGTCACGGAGTATATATACCGTCAATCCAGACTAGGGATTAACGGCGTCGTGGATTATGACGTAAGCTTTCGACACAGGACTACGACAAGAACTCATCAGTGATGGCCATGCTTTTCTCTATCTCTCTAATTCTATTGGGTTGCGGAATGAACCGTCATGATAGCCACAGCAGCACCCTGTATCCCCGTCTATAAAAGTGGCAATCCAGGGCGTGTTTATTTCAAGTCCTCCATGTTCTTCAGATAGTCCTCCACAGTCTCCATCTTCATCCCGCGCTGTGCATTGACGGTATCAGCCATGTCCCACGCGACACCCTTGCCGGCCCCGAACACGTTCTGGTATTTCACCATGCCGTCATCCGGACTCGCCTTGCTCCTCTCGTGCAGTGTCTGCGGACCCCACAGCTCCCGCTTCCACGAGCCGCCAAACCTCTTCTCCACGAGATCCGCGATGTCTTTGTAGCTGACCGTATCGCCCGCGGCGTAGGCAATCTGCCTGTGGATGCCCCGAGGCTCGTAGATGATCTCGGCTGCGACGCGCCCGATGTCCCTCGGCGTCGTGGCGCTGAGCTGCGTATCCCAGCTGCCGAAGCCGCGCACGATCCTGTTTTCCAGATCGACCAGCCTGAACTCAGGCAGGAATACGAAGCTATGTATGTCCCGCATCAGTAACGAACCAAAGCATGAAAATGTCTAATGGCTGGAATCGCATAAACTTACCTGATAAACAAGCCCGTGCTGACGATGACCCAGTCGACCTTGCTCTGCGCCCGCAGCAGCTTGCGGACCTCGAGCTGCTCGTCGAACAGGTCCTGCGCGGAGCCGGCGCCCACGATGTCGTAGTCGATGCCCCACTGCCAGGGGAAGTATCTAGGGACGCGCGCCCTCATGGCCGCCCTCGCGAGCCGCAGCTGCGTGCCCGCCGGGAACCCGAAGCCGCTGCACCCGACGACGATGTCGAAGCGGCCGAAGATGCTCGCGAGGTGCTCCTCGCTGTCCTCCACGATGTCTCCCGCGGCGAGCGACGCGCCCAGGGAGCGCAGGTAAGCATTGGCGCGGCGCTTCTCGTCGTCCGCGCTGTCTAGCGTCGACGGCCGCAGCAGCACCGTGATATAGGGCCGCACGGCGTCGTGGCTGGCGTGCCGTGTGAGTTCCTCTAGCATCGCCGTGCCGAGCTCGCCGGCGCCGATGATGAGGATGCTTTGCGTCGATAGGGATCCCATCGTGTCTGTCTCTGTCTCTTCTTTCTCTCTTTTTGTGGTCTTTCTTCTTCCCAAGGTGAGGATAGAGATGAGTCAACTGGATATTGTTTTTGGTGGGTGTAATTACTGCGTGCGTATCTTCGTAGGATGTGTAAACCGAGATCTTCTGTCTAGGTAGAAGAAAGTCTGAGGTGAGGGAAAGCTGTAGGTATTAAATATTTCCGTACGGGCTCCAGACCACCCACCCATTTATAAAACCCAAAGGGTCCCGTTTGTGCCTTCCCCCTCTGCGACACAGCCCCGTTTGCCCAAATCAAAGTTTGTGTCACCGACTTCGTCGCCCGATACAGTACCATGTTTGTTCCCTTAGGTAGCAGGCTATCGCCGAATATGCTGATGACAAATATGGGGCGGGTAGATTGAGGTGAGGGTCGCTGTGTAAACGCCGTTGGCAATCTAATAAGTCAGCCAACAAAGGGCCCCTTTCGTCGATGACGTAGCCTCCACAAATACGAGACACCGTTGTAATCGCCGAGACAACTTGGGAAACTTGTTTGTCTTTTCTTTCTGACAGGTACGACACATGGGTTTTATTTGTCCCGAACATGGCCCTGGATGATTCAGTTGGTGTCCGCTATCTCTTTGAACATCTAGGTACTTCGAGCAATCAGTAGGTCTACATAGGAAAAACTTACAAACTACCTACCTCAACTGACTCAAAAGGAGGGATGCGTAGTGTCGTGCCGTGTCACCGCATGCATCCCGATAGCAAGCATCTACTACTTACTTACCTACTCGCTATATACTTCGCAACTGCAGACAATCAAGTGTCCGACTTGATCGCGTTCTACGTTTGACTAGAGCAGTAGGTAGTGTACCGGTTTGGCGCTACAGTTCTGTTCCGTGACACTTACCTATCACCCCCAATACCCGTCTGGACTAATATCTCTGGCCTACCTAAGCAGTAGCGGTGCTGACTCTAAGACAACATTAGTCCAGGCCGGTAGCCGTTTAGCGGAAAGGTGCGGCAGGAATAGCTGATTTAATTGTCCCACCATGGGCTGGACTATTTCCCGTGGCTCTCTCCCTTCTTACTACCACGGGATCTAAAGATGACAAAACGTGTGGCGGAGATAAGGAGTAGGCGGATTGAACCATCCAAAGAAGAGGTTAGAGGTTACACAGCTGCTCATTTAATAGTATATCCAGCCGTGATATGTCCGATTGACATGTTATTTTTGTTTGAGAATCCCCCTGGACCTAATGTGAAGAGCTAGTGCACTAGTGTACAACCTAGAGCCTACTTTGTTCCGGTTTCATACCGCAAAGAACAAAGAAGCGGTAGGTAATTCTACCTATCTACATGTAGTCTTGTAGGTAGACAAACACAAGGTACGACTAGTTGAGAGTAACAAACGTAGGTAATGTTATGGATAAGCCGGGAAAAGGGGCTCCAGCTTAGTTTAGAAACCTGCATACATACATACATACATACTTACATACAAACTACCAATTAATACAGTCTGCTCAATTCAAAAGACCGCGTCCCGTCCCCGACTGCTGTTCTTCCTCAGCCTTCAAACTTGATACTATAGTATATGAAGGCTAATTAATGTATTGCGATTTATTCCAGAACCCTTCCTCGTACGGTTGACACGCTCCTATCTTTGGTCTCAGTCTTCTTTAGTGCTTTGCCGATCTGGATTTCGCCTAAGAAACCCGCGGGACGGCCGCCGGTAGGCGGTGCGGGCAATCCTCCAGCGGCCGGCGGCGGAGGTGGCGGAGGGGGGGCCATGCCTGGAATTGGCGGTGGGGGTGGAGGAGCGGATGGCGCATCAGTACCCGGCATGGGGGGAGGCGGTGGGGGAGCTGATGGACTTGACTCCGGGAGGGGCGGGGGCGGAGGGCCAGCTAGTGACTCTGTAAAGCTCCCATTTGTAGGCGGAAGGTTGAATAATGGAGATTGGACAGCTGGCGAGGCGCCTCTGGACTTGTCGCCTGTAGCTGACAACGGCCGAGGAGGGCCCATGGAACCGAACAACAAAGATGCCAACTGAGCAGCGCCGGCAGCAGATGGTCGCTCGTCGTCGGACTCATCATCAGAGTCTTCATTGTCTGAGCCCCATTCATCGTCAGTTTCAGGACGCTTCCGCGACAACGTCCCTGTCGGCTGTGGGCCCAGTGGGGCGGCTTGTGTCATCTGGTGGAAGGGATTTGTGGACGACTTAGATTGTGCTAGAGGCACAGGCACTGATGAAGCCGGGGCCGATGTAGATGTAGATCCTGGTGGTGTCGCAGATGATTCCGAGGACTGTGACATCATGCGGAAATAGGGGTTACGGCTCTCGGTCTCTGCAGAAGGACTGGCAACAGCAGAAGGCGGCGACACGACAGGCGGCGCTGGTACAGGAGGTGGGGTGGCCTTGCGTTCCATTTCTTGACTCCCTAGCTGGCTGCCACCCTGGGTCGGCGTGGAGGCTTGCGGCGTAATCTGCTGAGGACCTTCATCGTCATCAGACGAGTCTTCTTCGTCCATAGCTTCGAGTTGTCGCTGAAGCTCAAGTTCTCTTTGACGTGCTGCTTCGATCTCAGCTCGCTGAGCAGCCAACTTGGCCTCTTTCTCTTTAGCCTCAGCCATGGCAGCCTTCTTCCTCTTCTTCCCCTCTTCTTTCTTAAGCTTGCCCTGTCGGACCTGCTCTTCCAAAGCCTTGAGGCGAGCAGAAGCGGCATCTCGTTCCTTTGCTAACTCATCCGCTTGCTGTCTTGCCTCATCCCTAAATTACGACTTAGTTATCTATCCAAATAGACACGAGGGTCTAACTTACTCCATCTGTTGCGTAGCGCGCCGTTGCTCTTCGTGTTCTGCAGCGAGACGTTCCTCTTCCGCCTTTCGTGCCGCCTCTTCCGCCTTTCTTGCCACCTTTTCCGCTTTTCGTGCCGCTTCTTCCTCCTGGGCCTTCTTGGCGGCCTCATCGCTCTTCCCTCCTTTCCTAATAGGCGGCGGTGGAGGTTTCTTACCCTCTACTTTGGCAACGGGCGGTGGCACACCCTGTTCCTCGGCAATTCTGGCCTGGCGCTCAGCTTCGCGACGGGCGTCTTCTTCTTCGGCTTGGCGAAGTTTAGCTGCTCGCTCTGCTCTCTCTCGCTCGATTCGTTGAGCCGACGTCTCCCCCGGTTTTGATGGTGCTTTGATACCCAATGCGGCAAGGCGCTCAGCCATACGCTGCTCCGCCTGCTGTTTGATAAATGCGGCTCTTTCTTCAGGATTCTTATAAGCAGAGTAAGTTCCTGCGCCGGGCGCCGGAGACTGAGAAGCGGAAGGCGCTGATGCATAACTTGGCAATGCGGGACTTTCAAGTCGGGTTGGGAGTGCCTCCGCTCGGACGGGCTCGGTGGTCGCTGCTCGCCCGCCCTTATGATCCTGAGCTCTAATGCGAGCAGACCGGCTGGATCGTTGCAGGTCAAAGATAAAGTCGCGCACCTCATCCTCGACACCCAGAGCATCCTCCCAGCGTCGCTTCTCGTGCTCGTTAGCGGAGGTCTGCCCGCCCTCTTTGAGATTGTCATCAATGCCTCGAGCAAATTCCCGAATACTGTCTTCAATATCTCGCACCATGCGTTCGTTGTTTTCTTTCTCAGTTCTGGCCTTGATACTCTCCTCTTCCAGACGCTTAGGTGCATCGAGATCATCACCAACAATATCAATCTTTTTTCCTGTCAGTGCAGCAGTCCGTTGTTGCATCATCGCCTTGGCTCTGGCTTTCAAGCGATCCGACTCAGTTATCGAGCCGCCGGGTCCAGTGCCGACAATGGTGGAAGCGCTACCAGGGTGAGCTCTGGCATCTCTCAAACGGAAAAGTTCCAGTTTTGCATCAGCTATAGCCTTCTCGGTTTTTCGAACTTGGGACGCCAGTTCTGGAATCTTGTCAGTAAGATTCTGCAATTGCCTCTTCAAAGCCCGTCGCTCAGCATCCGAATCACCGCTGACAAGCGCAGCATCTGGATGGATATCTATGTCGTCTTGAATGCGGCGAATGCGGCGATATAACTCTTCGGCTTCACGTCGATCACGTCGGTCAAGAATATCATCTTCTTCCGCCGCTGTCTCATCTTTGAAATCCATAGCGTCGAGAACAACCTGCTTCTCACGAATTTTCTTTCGTAATTGATCAATGGAGAGTTCTTCGTTGGAGGCGACAGATGCAGGTGAATCGGGACGAGGCGAGGCGTTTCCGATCCTTCGGCGGGCGCTAGATTTGTATCCTACATCATCGTCGTTATTCCTGAAAACGGTTCCATCTTTCTTGCCAGCACTCAGCCCCCCGTTGCCGCCTCGAAA
The DNA here is from genome assembly GCA_022578495.1 of Nemania sp. NC0429. Lineage (NCBI taxonomy): Eukaryota > Fungi > Ascomycota > Sordariomycetes > Xylariales > Xylariaceae > Nemania > Nemania sp. NC0429. Next base: position 5,362 of record MU392335.1, on the reverse strand, counting down.
CGAGTGGTTCTTCATGTAACTGACGCCGGTCTTCTGTGGAAGCAGAGAAGCGCCTGACGATTTGCGGAAGTCCGATTCCTGATTCAGCATAGACCTGATAGTTCCTAAAGACTCTGTAATTTTCCTTGTCGACGGTGGTACAAGCTCGGGGGGAAGTGTATTGGGAATTGGGTAGCCGTTGAGTTTACGGTAGATCAGATGCATAGCTACAGCGAACTCGTCTAGGTCAAGACGACCCTTGTTACCATTGTCAGATAGAGTCCATATACGCTCGAGATCAGTCTTGTCTAGACCACTTTGGCCCATGATTTCAATTGCCTGATCTCCTCCGATGAAGCCCTTACCAAGACCATCCCAGGCTCGGAAAAGTTGATCATACCGGGTTTTCTCATCTTTGGTAATTGCCCAAGGGATAACGGCATTACCTGCCAAACCGGCAGTTGTGTAAGCTTGCTGCTCGCGGCCCGCCTGAGGCATCATTCGAGCATGCAACGCATCAATGTTGGGTAACCCTGATGCCGGAGTGTTGACCAAGCCCCATTGGCCGGGCCGGCCAGTAGGCTGAGCGTTCAGGGGGGCTGCGGGCGCCGGAGCCAGGTTTCCTGCGAAGCCAGTGGGCATCGGGGGCATTGGCGGCCGAGGGCCACTATATCCAGTAGGTTGGGGGTTGCTCATCCCACCCAAGAAACCAGTCTGTTGAGGCTGCATGCCCATTGGCTGACCAGGAAACCCAGTCATTTGAGTTTGTAGCAATTGAGAATTGGATGCCTGAGGCTGTGGATGTTGTATTGTAGGCGGAGTAGCTGTGTTTTGTCTCATGAAGTCGGGAGCGTTTGTTGCGCCACCAGAAGCAGCCTCTTCGGCGACACTAAAGTTGATTATGTCTACCATGCTCGAAACCTCGTTTTTGATGGTCTCAGGAAGGCTTCCGGGTAACGGTTTTCCCACAAGCTTTAGATTGCAAAGGTACATAGCTAGAGCGAATTCAGGGAAATGCAGCTCTCCCGCTCGGGTCGTATCAGAAAGGGTCCTATAAATGAAGCGTAAGTAAGTAGGTCAAGATCTCATCGCCGGAATTTGCGAGGCCGTACCAGATATGAGACAGGGAGTCTCCGTCCAGCCGGGACCTTAGCAGAAGATCGCGCGCCTTTTCACCCGACATGGTGGTGTTATTCTCCCCAACGGCGGATTTGAATAGTGTCTCAAACTTGGCCTGGTCTTGCGCCGTGATGAAAGACAGTCTAATATTCGGTATCTTGTTTGATGGCTTGAGAGGGGTTTTGGCGGCTGCGGACGGCATTTCGGGTGCGCCATTTGTCCGGAAGGATGCGGCCATTGCGGAGAAGCCCGTGGGCTGAGCCTTTATGGAGGGAGCAGACATTGTCGTCGTTGTCGGGGTGGAGTTGCTCGGCGACAGGAAGGAGTTCTGAGGCTGCTGCTGCTGACTATACTGCTGCTGAAACTGCTGGGGGATCTGCGGGATGGGGGGTGCGCCGGTCTGGAAGCCCTGTTGTTGAGGAGCCTGTCCAAGAAAACCGGTGTATTGAGGCTGAAGACCCAGTGAGGGTTGCTGTTGTTGTTGCGGCTGCTGCTGCTGCTGCTGTTGCAAGCCCTGGGCACCCGGGAAGCCCGTATACTGCTGGGTCAATGGCGCCTGGCCATATCCCGTCGGCTGGGGTGCGAAGGCGCCGGGTTGCTGCCCCGGCTGTTGACCGAAAGGGACGCCATACTGCTGCTGAGAGCCTGGGCGCAGTGTGTTGTTGTTGCCCCCTAGATAGGAATTGGAATTGGAATACATGGTGTCTGTGAGGGTCTATTCAGGTCTAGTGTATTCATTGAAACCTGGCTGACTATGGATGTTGCGGGGCTTGCGGACAACGTGGTGATGGAGGGCTTGACGTCGAGAGACCACCCGTTGGCCTCTCAATAGATGAAAAGGTGAGACGCAAGGAGAGCGGAAAGGAGTGTGCGCGTTGAGTGCTGGATGACGAAGCTTGGTTGATGATAGGAGCTTCTCTTAGCCGTTCTCCCTCCTAAACTTCCCAAAGTTGCCTGGCCGGAGTGCCTGTGAATGGTCAGACGCAACGCGAAGTGGATCTTGACCCACTCAATGATTCTAGGCTGTGCATGTCGTCCTTTCCATAACAGCGAGGTACCTACGCTAGGCGCCGACCTAAAGGCTACAGGCTACAAACTTGAAGGACAGGCAGAGCACTTGTGTACACAGGTACCGACCTACAGTAGCACAGGTACTGTGTACCGGTACATGAGCAAGCACTGACCACTCAGACGTTCAGGCCAGACAGGTGGGCCCATCCACTATGACAGACGCATGTCATGTCGCAGTCCATCATAAAACGTCACTGCACAACCAGTGCCCCGTTGGAATATCTAACATTTTGTAACATGGCAAGATAACTCCTCCACGTTAGGTACTGTAAAGTGCCCAGCTGCACAGAGCATCAAACAAACAGACAACAGTCATACTCACTCACTACTATCTCCGCTACCAATACTACCTGCTTGCTACCTGGTATTTGCCACCTCGGCCTTGCTAGCCTGGCTCTACTATTTTATCACGATTGCCTGGTAGCTTACACTGGTTATATCCCAAGCATATCCCAGTCTCCGAAAGGTAGTGCCAAAGGTTGTCTGAAAGGTAGCTGGTGCGGTGTGAGCAAGGGGTTGACGTGAACGATGATGTAACATTGCTGATGAGGAGACATCTCCTGTTCCGGTCCAACATAACCAATCTTGAACATCAGCTTTCTTTACACTTGCTCTTGTCAACGTCAAGATCAACAAACATGACTTCGGCTCCGTCGACGGCCCAGTTGAGGGGCTCATGCCAATGTGGTCGCAATCAATACGCTATTCAAATCCCCAGCACTCCTTCTAGCTTGGCCCAGATCATCTTCGATTCGAATGCAAATCACAGTATGTCGCTGATTTTCCCGCTGTCGCTTGAAACCTTACCTTGCAGCAAGTCCGCCCTATAAATCATTGATCATAGGAGGCAACAATACATCCATCCATTTATCGATTCATTAATATATCAATCAAACAGTCATGCATGACTAAGCGCAGAATTGCACTCTAGGACTCAATTCGGCTTCACCACTGTTTGCCTTCCTTCGAGTTCCCCTTATCTGGTATCGTAGTGAAGTCTTCCCCTTTTTCCCCGACGAAACACGGTCGACTATCCGCCGTCTGTATGCTCACCCGACCGAACGTCATATCCAGAGAAGCTTCTGCGGATACTGTGGTACCCCGTTGTCATATTGGTCGGAGGAGCCACCAAGCGAGGCCGAGTACATCCAATTGACCCTTGGAAGCCTCCTCACCGAGGACTTGCAGAGTCTTCAAGAATTGGGCTTGCTTCCTGACGATGGCGAACAACAGGAGACGGAAGGTGTCACTACTGCCACGCCAGAGTCCACCCGCGGACTGAGCAGCCGTCAGGTCACAGGTATTCCATGGTTCGACGGCCTCATCTCAGGTCGCCAGCTAGGGAACATGCGCACGACGAAAACTGTCCAACAGAGCCGAGGCGGAGCCGGCTGGGTGGAAGTTGAGATTGCCGAGTGGACAGCCGAGGACGATGAGAGAGGTGAAGGAGAAGCATACGCATCAGAATCATCTACCTCGACTATGAGCAAGAGGAAGCGGATAGACGCTGATGAGGGCAACATCAGAGTGCCCACTTCGTCTGCCACGTAGAAATATTTCAAGTACTGTCATGGCGCTATACGGCCGTCATATATCTCACTCAGACTCGATGGCATAATAACGGGAAACGGACTATTTTGCTCTGCCACTCCAAATTCGTTGTAGTCTTCTCTCCGGGAAAATGATGAGCCGCGTGCTAATCGGCAACCAACGTATTGAAAATTGGGTTTGACTGTCCTGGAGACCTTACGACAGCTTTTCCAAGATCGGTGCGTTTTTAATCCAACTGGCTCCTACCTCTGGGTCTTCGTCTATCAAGGGGTTTACGAAGGCGGCTTCGCCGGCAGCCACTGGCACTAGAACCATCGTTTGCCTCTAAGAAGGAGCTAAGAGGAATAACAGAAGCGAACGGTTGGGGAAGCCGACGTGGCGTTTGGGGATTAAATGGTTTGCTAAGTCAACTAATTCCATGGCGCCCATTGTTTCATTGTCTCGTTCGGCTGTCTCTGCCTCGGTCGTTTTCGCCGCATTTGCCGTCGGAGCTCAACGTCTCAATTCATGCCGATCCATGCGAATCATCCATGATCCTTACTAGGTAGGTAGGATTCAATCGCGTCAAAGTGTCTGTCGAGGGGTGTTCGCAACCGGACGTCTGCCCGGAGTGAAAAGAAATATTATTGAGCAAGCAACACGTCGCCAAAAAACCCAAGACTCGAAACTTGACACTATTCGAAACACCTCTCTGCACGTCGACGGAGGCAACTGATTGGGGGGAGCTGGGCCGAATCCGGACGATGGCCTTGGCGCGTCAACTCTGCGCGTTGGCTTGAGCCCCTGCACGGCAGCCCTGCGAATCTGCGATGGTAGGCAATTCCGCCATGCGGCTGTCGGCCAGCTTCCCCATGATATTTTACCCGAAGATCTCGCGGCCATTGGAGCAAAAGCAAACTCACGTGCTCCTGAGCACTTCGGAGTCGCGGGCCGTCGCAACCGTCTTGCAAAGTTGCCGTCGTGGAGACATGCCACTGCGGAGATTCTCAGACTACTGTTCAAAGACCCCGTCCCTCGATTACGCAACATCGCTGTCTGCTTGATTTCGGGCCAATTGGTACAAGCTACCCCGCGGCGGAGATCGTCGCTTTTCACGAGCTAGTTGGAGAAGGGCTGTCACGCTTATAGCACGGCTGTCTCTTTTCGGCTGCATGGTCCGATGCGCGAGGATCAGGAAGCCGTACAGCCAAGGTGCCGGTCTACATGGGAGGAAAAAATGGACTCTGAAGATATAAGGACGGGGTAAGTCCGCCTTTTGCCAGACTTGATTCTCTCGTTCTGAGTTTTTAGACTCGTCCTCTCTCTAGTCTGCACTGCAAAAGGCGGGAGGTCCAACTACTGTCTTGGCGAGGTGCGAGCCAACATATATAACCGTTCTTCCAGACGAGATTGAGGCGACTTCTTAAGCGCCCCAAATAGCCTAGTGACCAGCGACTCCTCTCTTGCGTCTTTTGCCTCTATTTGCCAATATGTCGTTACCCTCAGACTTCCAATGGGGGTTTGCCACTGCTGCGTAAGTCACCCCTCTACGCCAATCGGCGCATCTGCCGAGACTCTAGTGGGGGGGGGGGGGGGGGGGGGGGGGGGGCGGGGGCGGGGGGGGGGGGGGGGGCGGGGGCGGGGGGGGCGGGGGCGGCGAGGG